>JAYEVE010000376.1:0-100000 GCA_036346375.1 Guadua angustifolia
AAAAATACTAGGAAAAATCTAAGAAAAATCTCAAAAATACTTTGAGACATTCGGACTCAAATAAAATATTTTTAAAAAACTTTATTTTAATTTTATCTATATTTATTTAGTTTTTCCATAAAGGCCAATATACTTAATTTAAAATAATTTCAAATAAATCCCGAGAAAAATCTAATAAATTCGTAAAAT
Source organism: Guadua angustifolia (assembly GCA_036346375.1). Classification (NCBI taxonomy): domain Eukaryota; kingdom Viridiplantae; phylum Streptophyta; class Magnoliopsida; order Poales; family Poaceae; genus Guadua; species Guadua angustifolia. The sequence continues at coordinate 190 of JAYEVE010000376.1, forward strand.
CACAAAACTCACAAATTGCAACAAAACAATAACAAGGATAATAAAGGGAAATTTTTGGGATGTTACACGAGTGCCGAGGAACCATCAATACTGGCTAACGGACAGAGGTGGTAATGCAAATGTGTGACACAAGTAGAGGCGTGTGGCGTGGCAGCCTTGGCGCATGTGGTCACAACGAGCACTGACCAAAGATGGAGGGTGCGGCACTGACGATGGCTAGTAGGTTAGGGCAGTGGTGTTTGGTGGGGTAGCGAGTAGTGCAAGGCACGTTGCAAGGCAGCCCTTTGGTAGCAGCGAGCATCAAGTTGTGGATAGATGGTGCAACGTTGGCGGTGACCAGAAGATCAGCGTGACGACATCTGACGAGGCAGGAAGCGGAGCTAAAACAACATGCATCAGCTAAGCATTCGTTATCGGCAATCATACAGGTGAGTTTCATTCTTGATTCCCAAATCTGAGATCCCCAATTCACATACGGTGAATCGTGATTTTTAAAACGTAGCATGTAGAGTATTCAAAAATAAAGAGTGAACATGTAGATTTGAAATCCCCAATTTAGAAATCTCTATAGTGTTTTAGGTATTGTCCCTAGTAAGAACAATATATATTTTGCATTTTTATTATTATGAATCCTTATATTTTTTATTGAACAATGTTTGTTAACTCCAAAAATTTATTCTTAAAATACTCGATCAGGCACTGCATCAGGAGGCTGTGTATTAGCTGTCACGTTTTGACCGTGTGGGTGTGTTGCAAGCGCGTGGTAAATCTGTGAAAGATTCTGATCGGGAAACTCCTCGCGCCGCACGCGGATCAGCCTTCACTCAAGATGCCGCTTCCCTGTTCCTATTGTCTATCGCGGAAAGCATCTTATTTTAACATTTAATTCGAGTTATAGACTACCTTGAGACAAAACTATTTTTATAATTACGCCACAATAGATGCCAGATTTAAAAATACCAGTTTTAATTGAAGCCTAAGTAGTAGGGGTGAAAACGAACGGAAAGTTTCCGACCGCTCAAGAAAAACGGAAACGAAGCTCATTTTCGAAACGGAATCGGAAAGTGTCGGCACGAAACAGAAACGGTAATTTTTTTTCGAAACGGAAACGGAGAGCTAGTTCCGACGGAACGGAAACGGAACGGAAATTCCGTCACAAGATCCGGAAATTCAATTTAGCCCAGCCCACCACCGCCAAAAGCCCACCATTCGCCCAGCCCACCAATAACCCTAGCTATTGATCGCTCTCGCCCTCTCCATTCTCCGGTCTCAGGACTCTGTGTTCGCCTCCGGCCTCCACCGCGACTCCACGGCCCTCCCTCCGGCAAGATCTCCTCTAGGGTCGCTCCAGATCCAGCCCAGATTCCACCGCCGGCCTCCATCATGACTCCACGGCCGCCCCGACCTCGCCCGCTCGACCACCACCGCCCGAGCGAAACGCCTCGACCTCCGGCCTCACTTTGTGTCTCCACGGCCGCCCCAACCTCGCAGCCTTCTCCTCCATCCTCCTCGAACTCCCGCTTCATCGTGGCCTCTGTATCACCACAACAGCTCTTCACCTCTCGCACAAGATGGAGACTGGACCTCACCGCCTCGACCTCGCCGCCACGACCTCGCCACGCCGTCCCCGACCTCGCCATACTGGACAAAGAAGTTCTATCTGATCCGAGTCTGAATTCGAGTGATATTCTGGTTGTCAGGTTGTATGCTTAAAATTTTAGTATTCTGCTGATTGCACTTATGAACAAAATTATTTGATCTGTATTCTGCTGATTGCACTTTTAGTACACTGATCTGTATTCTGCTGATTGAACCTTGTTGTATGAGGTCATTTCCTGTTGTGTTTTTTTATTGCATCTGTGGGGTGAGAAGGAAGAAGGTACTCATGGTTGTAATTTGTAACAGAGTGGTTGAAGCACTTGACTAAATGTGTTCAGGCTGTGATACGTTGTATGATTTGGCATAGCATCTATTTTAACTTTCTGAGGTTCTGGGGGATTAACTTTCTGAGGCTGTGATACAATGTGGTTACTTGGTTTTAGTTCAATTTATAGTCTGATATGGTGAGCTTTAGCCTGGCTTTGTAGATGAATCCAATGTGGAAAAGATTTATAGTTGGGTCTTGAAAGTTAGCTGCCCTAACTTAAACATAATTGAACTTGCTCAAGGCAGTTCTCTTCTCTTAGGTGGGAGTCATTTCTTGCACTTCCCAATCTGGGGAAGCTTGTGATTGGTAAGTATTTTAACCAGTCTTGTATGCTTGGAAATAAATGCATCGCTGCTGTATACTTGGAACTTTTGATAGATCATGTACTACGTCTTTGTGAAATTTTCCGCTTTCGTTTTCGTATCCGTTCCGTTCCGTTTCGCATCCGTTTCCGTCACTACCCGTTTCCGTTTCCGTTTCCGTTTTCGGGGTTTCTGATTTCGTTACCGTTACCGGTATAAAATATAGAAACAGAAACGAAACAGCTATTTATCGATCGTTTCCGTACCGTTTTCACCCCTACCAAGTAGTTCTGTTTTTTTTGCGAATTTCATTGTGTGCCGCGCGCGCGGCGCCAATACCTGGCCTCGCTGCCTCCAGCCGGGCCGTCCGGGCCGTGTCATCCGCGGAGACGCGCGTCAAGAAAGCCACGCTCGCAGCCAGCGCTTTCCGTTCCGGCACGTCACCTCCATTCGCACTGACTCGACATTTGCCATTCCAAAGCTGCATTCGAGACCGCGCCGCGCCGAACTGCTATCATTTATAACACAGGGGCGGAACTAGAGTAAAAATTACCCTGGTTCACCATCCCCACAAGATATATATAGAAAGAGATTATAGATATAGAACAAATATGAAATGTTCAGATACTTTGACCCTAAATCCCAGATACTGATATACACCCAAAATATTCAGATTCGGAAAATATGAAATAAAGGGCACTAAATACAAGCATTTGAAAGAGATGAGAATCGAACCTCATCCCTTGATGCATCTATCGTGAAGTCATACTTCGATGACATAGACATGTTTTACAAAGACAGAAAGATGTAGCATATGAATATACGATAGGATTTGGGAGGGTAAACACTACAGTCTACAGATCAACTTTTACTCCATATAAGCTTTGAGAAAAATCACATCGGACGGTCGAAAGAGAGAGATAAAAATCAAATACGGTGGCTTAATTGACAATAATGAATGATATCGTTGTTTCTACTATCACACATACTGATTGACAAGAATGGAGTAGACGCTCGCGCTCGAATCCAAACGCCATGTTAGGATGAGTGGAAGATGATTAGAGGAAGAAGGACAAGGAGAACGGCATCGCGGTTGATATTCCCGAGCGCATATGGGTCTAGATGTGGCGCATAGATTTTTAATGAGAGTGTACATGTGATCATACAAGCTATTCTCTATTAAAAATATTTTGGACCACGGTACCCGCGGCGCCATCGTGGGCCCACTTAGTTCATACCAGATAACACAGTACAGGTTTCCAAGCTTCGGCCAAGTGTAGGATAGTACTAGAAATTTTTCGCGGCGTGTTACGCCGCGCGCGATGTTTTTTCAAAGGAATAATTTTTTCGATGGCATATTTTTTAAAATCGTCAAGAAAACATGCAGAATCATTTTTCGAATCGTCGAAATAATTTTTCTAGTATCGTAGAAAGTTTTTTTCCACGTTTTTTTTGAATTGTCGAAATAATGAGCGAAACGGTTGAAAGAACATAAAATTAAATATTGGAGACCGAATGCAGCGTAACACGCCGAGCGCGATGATTTTTCGAAGAAATATATTTTTTCCCCGCGGAATATTTTTTAAAATCATCGAGAAAACACGCGGAATCATTTTTTGAATCGTCGAAATAATTTTTCTAGTATCATAGAATTTTTTTTCCGGCGGCGTTTTTATTTTTGGAATCGCCGAAATAATGAGCGAAACGGCTAAAAGAACACAAAATTTTTCGCGGCGTAACACGCCGCATGCGTCGTTTTTTCGTAGAAAAAATTTCTTTTTTTTCGGCGGCGTCTTATTTCCTAAATTGTCGAAATAAAGAGCGAAACGGGGAAAAAATTGAGAGATAAAGTTGCAAAAATATCTATTTCGATGAATTATTTGGAAAATATTGGAGACCAACTTGGAGAACCACGGTGGGGAAAAAGTATAGAGGAAAAAGAGCGAAAAATTATCAGAGATGACAATCTTCTTTTGCCGAGTCTAATAATCTACGCGTTCACTGAGTAATAATACACGTTTTAAAAAATATTAGAGATCGAGATGGGAAATCGAGTTGGGAAAAAAGTCTAAAGTCTAGAGACAGAGTTGCACCCATATTTCTAGTGACGAAAATATTTTTTCTCGGGAAAAACGGAAAAAGGACCTAGACGAAAGAGCAAGGACTGAATGTTACGTTTTTGACTCCGTCGCTATCCTGAAAAAATTAGAAAAAGGCTTGTTCGCGATTTGAATTTAACGGAGATTCTTTTCAGTAAAATGCCGTGGCGAGGACCCATCTCGATTTCAGTTAAAATTCTTCCTCACAAAAATTGCGAAGGACCTAATCGTAATTTGTAAAAGGACCAAAACGCGAATAATTTTTGAGCCGAACCGTGACGGCTTTCACGGCTTCGGCTCAAATCGCCGCCATCGTGTGAACCGGCAGCAGAACAGAGCATTTTTTGGGCTGGGCGTGACGTGGAGGCGGTGTCCAAATTTTAACTTTTACCATCTTAGTATAGGGGATGATGTATAACTTATCTATTAAAGCCGAAGGAATTGGAGAGCAACCAGGCATGCCACGTGTCATGGGTTTTTTTTTGCGAAAAGACCCTCCGTAAATTTTAAAATTACGTTTAGGTCCTCTAACCAGTTATTTTGCAAAAAAAGACTTTGTAGTCTGTATATTCACGGACGGGTCCTCGACGGGGTAATTTTGAAAAAAAACAAAAATTACATCCAGATCCTTCTATCGGTGATTTTGCAGAAAGGATCCTATGGTTTTGTCTATTCACGAACGGGTCCTCTAACGGTTGTTTTTGTAAAAAAAAAACTCGTGGTAACGCAAATTCACTGTCGGCTCCTAGCCAACCTATTTTTTTTACAAAACCCCCTAAAAAAGAAAATTACGTTAAGATCCTCCTTCCTTTCTTTTTTCAAAAAGAACCAACGAACCAAATTCGCACCGAGCAGCGTAGCGCGAGATCCTATCTAGTACCTTATATTATACTGGGAGGGATTGGCGCCCTCCCAGCCATGCCAGCTCAGCATTTCTTGCGAAAAGGCCTTCCACAAATTTGAAATTGTGTTCAGGTCCTTCCGTCGATTTTTTTAATAAAAATGGATCCGAAAAAATTTAAAATTATATTTAGGTCCCTACATGGTTTACGTTCGGATCCTCCAGCCTTTTTTTGACAAAATGGGCCAAAAAAAATGAAATTACATTTACGTCCCAAAAAAATCTTTTTTAGCAGGTTGGACCGGAAAAAAAAACCAAAACTACGTTCATGTCCCTTCGTAGTTTTTTCAGAAAAATTCACAAATTCACCGATGGCTCATAGCAATCCACAGATTCGACGACGGCTCCTAGCAATTGGTTTTTTTATAAAGAAAAAACCAAGAAAACCGAAATAGCGCAAAAAGGAATCCGCGTTTTCACAAGCGTTTTTCCCAAAAAAAAGGGAGCATGCGGTTCCACAGATTCGCCGATAGTTCCTAGTAATCTATAGATTCATGACAGCTCCTACCAACTCATTTTCTAAAGAAAAAATCCGAGAAAACCGAAATTACGCAAAAAAAAACCCACGTTTTCATATATTCGACGACGACTCCTAGCGGTTCCACACCGCATAAAGAGAACTCGTAGTGCCACAAATTTGCTGATGACTCCTAGCTAGAGCATTTTTTTAGAAAATCTTGGAGAAATAAACGAATACATGTTTACGTCCTCTCGCTCATTTTTTCAGATATAACCATCGGACCAAATTTTGCATAGCGCAGCGTCACGCAACTAAATTTTGCACAGCGCAGCGTAGCGCGCAAACCCTGGCTAGTATGTCCCAATATTTCATCGCCTCGAACCTCGTTGCGTCGTCTACGAGGTGACGAGTATAAACAAGAAATAACCTTTTGGTTTGTACGAGGATATATGACTATAAAAGGATTCGCGCTTGAATGTCACGTATGCACCACGTAGTAACTCATTTTCAATGGCAAGTTTTATTTTATGATTATCAGGAGTGCTATATTGTTGGTGTTTCATATACCGACAAGTAAATTTGTAAGTTAAAGGATCGCGCGTTCTCTCTCCTTGACCTTGAATGGTTAGACTCAGGGAGTCCAAGATGTATACTGGTTCGGGCCGAACATCCCTACTTCCAGTTCGTGGTGATTCTGTATTGATTTGGGCGTAGAGGACTGCGTGATGTTACAAGCGAGGGCCAAGGGCCGGCCTTGAGCACCTCGTCTGAGTAGGAGAAGTGAGAGTTGTATGCTCGTAATTGCTCCGAAGTGTTCGGTCTGCTCGTGTATGCTCACCTAAGCTTGTGTACTCTAGTATGTGTCCGAGTCCCCCTTTCCCTGAGGGTTCTACCTCCCTTTATATAGGCGGAAGGGGCAGGTTACACGGGAGTTCGGAAAAGAAAAGTAGGGGTGTACTACACCCAGGAGTCCCGGTCTTCGGTCCTGGTGACTGACAGGTTCCTGTTCATCCCATGCCTGGGTTGGTACACACAGCGCGCGTTGCTGAAGGGGCGACCTGCCCTCTGTCGGCGCCTGCTGCATCGACGCCAGATTCTGTTGTGCTTTGGTGTCGCCTCGGGAGGGTGCGCGTCTCTCCATTGTGCATGACAGGGTGAAGTGACTAGTGCTTGACTTTGGCGGCCTCCTGGCAACCTTGGGAAGGAGCCACCTGCCTAGCATGGCCGTCATGTCCGCGGGGCAGGTGGCCAGCTTGAGGTCGATCGGCGATGATCTTCAACCCTGTGGCAGAGGTCGTCGAGTCGGAGCTCGTTGGGCGCCCGACCTGAGGCTAGGTCGGAGCTTTCGGGGCGCCCGACCTGAGGCCAGGTCGGATTGCCCCTTGGTGGGCTCGATCGGGGTCAGGGGTCCTTCGTGACCTAACGAGGCCTTCGGTCAGAGCTGGGCCTAAGACGGTCCATTTGGTGTTCCGGCCTACTAGGGGTATCTCTGGTATAAGTATTCGTCACATATCATCTAAATGAGTTTAGGTTGATAAATAAAATAAGACCTTTCAACGTACAGTTTCATTTCGCGATTTTATAGGTTAGCCATAGCATTTAATTGTTGTATGGTGTTATGATCAATTATTCCATTTGATGCATTTTTATTCGGTTTCAGTACGTGGGATGAAACGATGAGCTCTCAGTGCAGTTTTATTCGGTTTCCAATATGTTGGAAACGGTGTGCACCCGGTTTCAACCAGATGAAACTCGTCTCCTCTCTCTTATAATTTATTTATCATATCACCATTTTTGCTGATGTGTTACCTCATTAAATGATAATGAAACTCTCACTGTAACTGGCCTTAGTTCGTCAGCTAGTTCTGGACTTCTCAGCGAGGGATTTACGATTGTATAAATTTATGGTGTGTGACGCCGTAATAACAAAATTGAAATCCCGGTGAGTTCTCGACGAACTCCCTCATTTTATGAGTGGGTTTTGGAAGATCTTCTAATGTATACCTCTATTTAAAGGGGGAGAGATTATCGGCCAAAGAGAGGTGCCACGTCACTATCCTCGTGCAAAGGCTCTCCGTAAAATATGAAATTATGTTTAGATCATTTCGTCGGATTTTTAACAAAATAGATCCAAAAACTAAAATTACATTTAGGTCCCTCATAGTTTGCATGAGGTCCTCACGTCGGTTTTTAACAGAATAGACTCAAAAGGACGAAATTACATTTTGGTCCCAAAAAAGGTTTTTTTTAGTTGAATTGATCTGAAAAAACAAAATTACATTTATATCCATCGCGTTTTTAAAAGGCCACTGATTCACTGATGGCTCATAGCAATCCACATATTCAACGACGGCTCATAACAACCCATTTTTAAAGAAAAATAAGAAAACCGGAATTACACAAAAAAAATCTGCCATTTTTTAAAAGAACCCGAAAAAACCCAAATCACACAAAAAAACACATATTTTCGCAGATTCGACGACAACTCCTAGCGGTTGCGTGCCACACAGAGATGACCCATGGTGCCACAAATTCGCTGATGACTTCTAGCTAGCGTATTTTTTAGAAAATTTCGGAGAAAAAAATGAATTCATGTTTATGTCCTCAAACCCATTTTCTCGACAAATTTTGCGTGGAGCTGTTTTCACCACCTGAGATATTTTTCTTCCAAAATTAGTTTCCCAAGGTTCTGATTCTCCAACTTCCATTCTAAAAAGCCATCTACCCAACAAACAAATATTTGTCACCTTCGGGTATATTACTTCCAATCCATCATATTCCATGCATCATCAGTTAGCAATAGGACCGTACAACTGCATCTGATATGTATTTTGCTTGGGCCAAAATCACAACTTTTCTAGCAAAACTACATATTTAACTGAAATCTCAGATAATTACACATTTAAGAGGAATAATTACCAAGGAACTACAGTATGTATATGTGTATAGAGGTGAAAACAGGTGGGATATGGACACATATTACTCTTTTCATATCTTGATCCATACTTTTTCCTTGGATTCGAAACCGAATACGGGCTAGCCGGATACGGATACGAATCTGGGTTATTCAAGATATGAATACGGGACGGATATGTAACAAATTCGAGTCGAAAATAAATAAAGATATGTAGATAATGCACACACATATATAGAGTAATGTATATTGAATTAAAACCATACGAGTATATAACCATAGTAACAAGTTATATATCAATCAAACCCAACAAATATTATAAAAAGAATATGCTACTTCAAGATCAATTGAACCAACTAATTGTTTATATAAATGAGCTGCCATAGAAAAACTGTGACGAAAATGGGTTGGACCTTACTGATATCTGAATAGGAAAAAAATCTGGATACCCAATTCCGAATAGGAAAAATCCTAATATCCGAACCATGTCCCTCATTTACTAAATATTGGCTGCTACGTATCCAATCCAGATCCAGATTCAAATATCCAATTCCTGTCCTGATCTGGCCGGATAGTTAATCCGGTCCGTTTTCACCCCTATATGTGAGGTTAGTTGATAACTCAGTCCCACTTGTCAGCCGCACAGGCTAACTTTGTCCCATTGTGGATGTAACGTTTCCCAGTAATTTCGGCTCTAAAATGTGTATCTCTGAAATAAAAATGAAATAAAAGTTAAATGTGCAGTTCTTTAATTGTTTTTATCGTAAAGTTGTAGTTTTGAAAACTAATCAAGAAAGATGAGCAACAAAGGCAGAGCTTCTCTGTGAATTTTTTTTAAATAGCAACAGATTTTCTGTCACCAGATCAAATGGCGATTGACTCTCTCTCGCGCGCGAATTCAAACGGCGATAGCAAGGTAGTTATGCAATTTGTTTGGCATATTTTTTCTATAAGTTCGTTTCTTTGTATGCAAAGGAGAACATTGCCCCAAAAAAGTTGTTAAAAAAGTGTTTAGTTTTACCATTTAAATGTTAAAATAATGCTAAATTAGATATCTCTTCCTGAATTATATAAATTAGGTGGAGCCACGCGCTACACCGCGCTAGGCAAACGACAATGATATTTTTTACAGAAGGACATACAATGATATTTTTTACAAAAGGACATACTCCTTTTTTTGCAAAGGGGGTCCAAAGCTGTATGCGAATACATGAAACCACAGAGGTTTTCATGCAAAAGAGGGGGAGGACTTATACGTAATTTCTGGAGCCATACACGATTTTGCGGAATCATGAGGTTTTTTTTTTAAAAGAGCCGAGAAGGATCTGAACATAATTTCAGATTTCACAAGAGACTTTTCTACAAAAGGATTGACGTGACCAGGGTTTCAAAAACGTTTTTGAAAAAACGATTTGAAATTTGCGAAGTGAAAACCGCTCAAAACCGAAGGGTTAAGAAATCACAAAATTTTGAACAGATTAAAAAAATTGAAAATTATTCGGTTTTCGGTGAAAACCAACTGACCAATTGAATGTTCCTTAAAAAAGTTTTTAAGCGATTTTCATTGAAAACCATGATTTTTTAATGGTTTTCGAGCGGTTTTCAACACATAATTTTTTAAATTTTTAATTTTTTAATTAAACTAGTTTACCGAATAGTTTTAAATCTTAAACCGCAACGATAAAATCGAAAACCACGGTTTTTGTCAGTTTTTAAAACCCTGGAAGTGACACTCCTAAGAGCCGAAGAATCTATCAGCATGAAAAGGATATATAATATAAGATATATCTTTTCCTGTAAGCTCCGTCGCTGGGTGCGATCGTCTCGCGAGAACATAATCCCCAAACAATCTGATAGCGTATTTCACATTGTCACGTACTGAATGGAGTAACCTTCGAAAATAGAGGAAAAAAGGAAAAAATCTAGAAAAATGTGAAAATTAGTAAAAGGTTGAAAAAGGCTAAAAAATAAGAAAAATATTATAAATAAATAAAATATTATGAAAAAAAAATTTTCAGCATAACCTTTCATATATGTTAAAACCATGTCAAATTGTAAAGTATGTATTTTATAATAATAGCATAACTATGAAAAATATGAATAATTTTGAGAAAATTTCAGCATGACCTTTACTATATTTTATATAATGTGAAGTTGTGAAATAGGCATATAGCAATAATATCTAAATAAATAATATTTCATTTCAATACATACACGAATCAATCGATCAAGTCCATATTTTAGTTACATTCATTCCAATATCATAGCAAATGATATTTGAATTGAATCTTTCTCATCTAAAATGAATGTTCTCACACGATATAGCTTCGTCGGTCTTCCATTATGATACATATGTCACGTTGGATCTATATGAACGTTATGTTTGTAAAAAATCGAGTTAGAATGAAATGAAACATATAAATAAAATATTACTTTAGAGGCTACGGGTAGTATTGTTAAATGTACACTTGGTTGGCCATATTGTACTCTTCTATAGACATCATCAGCAAACCTCGTGTAGCTAGCAACTCCACCTTATATTTATGTTAGTTTTGCCCTGCCCACGGACTAGTCGTTTCCCACTATTGGTATAATATGGTATAAAATTTTAGGTCTTGCCACTCATATACCTATAGAGTGAGAGGTTGCGTACGAGAATTGAGGTGGAGTAGTCGTATGGGCCATATAAGCCATAAGTCTCTTGTGTCTCGACCAACTCGCCCCCAATGTGCTTCTTCGTCATGGCCTCCAATAAAACGAGTAGCATTCCAAAGCGAGTAGTATTCTACTTAACCAACTCGGCCCCAATGTGCTTCTTCATCATGACATGAAGTTTGGAATGATTGTAAATACATGGAGAGATTTTTCTAGCACTCTTAATGACAAATGCGTGATCAGAAAACTCTCCAAACTCCTTCAGTATCAAATTAATCATGTGGGCATAAATTCTACCTCCACCCTTGAGGCACCCATCGCATGCTGCAGTTGGTCCTCCTCATCAGCACCACCCATATACTCAGAATATATACTTCTTTTCGACGAGGAATCGCTAGCTGCTGTTTCCTTCCTAATTAAGCCTCTACTCCCTAATTTCGTTCTTGTTCTTTGTCCTATTTAGGTCACGCTGAAAGTACTCATAAATTTTCTTTAGAACTTGGCTACAATGGATGACATTGAACCACGCCATGTCAAGTGGTGTTTCAATCGGGTTGCACCGCCTTTTTTTTCTCTTGGTATCAGTACCTCCATCGAAAACCGATCCCCATCTTACTGTTGTGTTCCCACACAACGTCACCTTGGTCTGCCATCTACTAATCAAAACAATAAGAAGTCAGCTAATACAAAATATGATGTTTATGTTAGTTCTTGCCAAAACTATACATTAGTTCTTGCTAACAACTATACGTATGTTATAGCAATAAAAGCTATTACATCAGTGAATGCTACAAATAAAAATTCCAACAATCCTTGCATAAATTATCATGAAGTATTTTGGTAACATCATGCATTAATCCACATCATGTATTAATCCTTACATGCATTTACGGATTCATACATAAAATTTTCGACTACCAAATGAGTTTGTTTAACCACTTTAAGCAACTAATCACAATACACATACTTTTTTTGTATTGCTAATTGGTGTATTCATACAAGTGGTTCAATGATTCCAAGTAATGTTTAGAAATAGAAAAATACAAAATAGGAGATTATAACTTGCTACTTAGTTAATTCAACAAAATAACAAATTAATCATGCTTCATTATCACCAGAGAGAGCAGCAAGCCAACAACTCTATATAAGGTTGAAACCGTTGCATCTAGGAGCCAGATTTTCATTGGTTTCTAAACATTTGCTAAACTGTTTTTTTCCTAACCCTAACCCTCTATTTCACTAAGCCTAACCCTAGCCCTCAGTACTTTGCTACACTGTGCGAGGCATGAATCATACCACCAAACCAAAAATTAAGACAATAATCACAAGATTCACAACAAAGCACAGTATACAGCATGCAATACTAACGAAAATCGAGAAAAAGTACCAAAAATCGCTTGGATAGACACGAAAATCGTTAGAGTTTGGGAGGAAATTGCCGGAGCTCTCTAGGCTTCAATTATCGCTGTGCCACACCAATTATCGAGCTTAGCCTATCAATTTTCGCGCTTAGCTGGGTGATTTTTGGGTCAGCGGCGACCGGATCTCGCCGGAGCCGACGCAAGCTGGAAGGACAGAGGAGAGCTGCCTAGGACTACAATAATTGTGTTCAACTTAAAACATGCATGCATCTTTAACGGTCGGATCAGGCTAACGGGCCTCCAGTATAAACAGTGGTAGGCCGGCGCTGTTTGCTTTTTTTTTTTTTTTGATTTTGTGTTTTCGTTTTGCCTCAAATTTGTCTTCCAAATTTGGTTTTTATGAAACTTTGATCTTATATGTCACTCAGCTATTAATATAAAATTTAGGAAATTTAAGATAAATCTTTCAAAATTTTTAAATTTAAATTTAAATCGAACTGGTTTGCCGAATGGTTTGAGAAGCCAAACCAGACTGATACAGACGATTTTCGCTTGAAAATCGTCGATTTCGTCAACCCCGATCGATGCTCAAACTGAAACAGCAATCGTGCCTAGCTGTCTCGAACGTAACTGATTCTGATATGTCGGCCATGACGACCAGACCACTATTAATTTGGAACAGCGATGCGATGGACAGGTGCATGCATGCAAGCACAAGTAAGCCCTGCTGCATTGGGAGCGCCTGCTAGTCGTGTTAGGAGGCTCGAGATCAATTTGGCTGCTGGTGAAGTCCACGGGACAGCGAAACCGTGAGCGATATGCAAGCATGCGTAATTGCATACGGGTCTGCCAGCGTGCCATGCGCAAGCATCGGTCAAAGGTGACGTCAGTTAGCTAGGCTCTCTGTGTGCATGCGATGGCACGGTAAGCAACTCCTGGCCACTCCTTCGGTCGATTTTTTGTGGGGCTCTTAACTATTTACCATTTTTTATGGGGTCAGGGTAGAATAGATTTCTTACGTCAATGACTCATATCATCAGAAGATATCAATGACTATATTAATTGGCACTCCGTAAGAGTGGCAAATAGTTAATTATTCTATTTTTGTAAGAAAAATGTCGGTCAGGCCTCTTTCAGCTATGAAAAAGGCTAATTTGAGGGCGTTTAAGTGTCCGCACCTGCTTCCTTCTCTCATCAGTAAGACGATTATTTGAATAGGTTGACAATCTATAAAGATTATATGGAAGTCAACTAAAATATTTTTAACAAATGTTCACTTGAACATTAACCATATTAAATTATTTTTGACTTAAGGAAAAATCTACAATAAAGTTTAAATAGAAATAAAAATTCAGAAAATTCCAAAAAATGCAATAACTCATTAAATCAACTCAAATGCAAAAATTTGAATGTTGCATAGTGTCTAGTCCAGTTAAACTACTAGTACTTCTCGATCGCTTTCCCATTTTAAGGCTAGTTCTCATTTGATACTCCGTCATTTGATCATCGGTACCAAGTACACGTCATTCTAACTTTTATTTTATTTTTTTATAAATGCATGTCATTATGCAATTTTGAGACAACTTTTTATCATTTTTTTCCTTCTATATCCTTTCCCTTTAGCTATTTGCATTGTCATTTGCTACATAGACTTGAGTAAGATGACAATCCAAAGATATAATAAATAGGGTAGTATAATCTTTTAGGGCATGTACAATAGGCATTAATTGCTGGCTCTAAAAAATTGCCACATAGGCAGGAAAGCTAACGTGGAGGAGAGAGATGGGAAGGAGAGAGAAACAGTGTTGTTTCGTGAAACAACGACTCTTGGCGTGGAGATAAAAAAACGATGCTAGAGCAATCTGTTGGAGAGCCAGCCGGCCCTAGCGTCTCCTACCGTAAAAGAGGTGCATGCAGAAAATTAATTATCAGGTATTTAATGAAGAGACAGCTTTAGAGACATCCCTTTATATGCGAACTGACTCTTGCTGATGTGAACTGCCTAAGATATTGAGTAGGACTCAACCTTTGTACATGCCCTTATAGATATATGTTGGTGGTAGTGCAAGAATCTAGCATGACATCGGCTCAGAAATCCAAAGATTATGTTTGTAACGGTATACAAATACTAGTAGTACAAAGTACAATGTTTTTTTCCCGCTCCTAGCAATCGTTTGGCAGCGGAGGATCCAAATCCCATGAACGTACGTTGTTCGTTGGGTCGACACCCGCTGCGACTTTGAGACTCTTGACGATCGATCCTCGTTTTGGGCTGCCATTAGAGACAAAACAGTTTTGGATACTGTTAGAAGCTACTCCTACGGTTCAGTTCCAAATGCTAGACCAGCCTACGTACATCTATTTTTTTTTTTGTAAGTACAGGCTGTGCTCCAGCTACTTCACTAATGACAGTTGACATAGACCTAGCTAGGAAAGTTACACCATTAAGACCTATGACCGTTCTTCACTGCTACAGAACTGGGCATCACAACCGAGCTATTAGAAACGGTTTGGTGCGAATCCGTTGTGATGTTCGCACCAGAAACGGTTCGTAGGCAACGGTCCGAGAGGGCTTTGAAGCGGTTTGAGATACAACCGCTTCGAATGTTAGCTTCGAGAAGCGGTTTGAGACAAGAACCGCTTCTAGAACTCAACATTGAAGCGGTTCGTGTCTCAAACCGCTCGAAGCCCTCCAGCAAGATTTAAACCCTTCTTCCTCCACGAGCCAGCAGAGGTACGACGAAGCAGAGAAGGGCTGGCCAGTATTTGTTTTAGGGAGGTGCTGTCCAAGTTTTTAATTGGGGCGATTAGCTCCAAATTAAGTGTTTCAAGGTTAGTAACATCATGTGAATATCCTTCTCACCTAGAGATTGCTATTTTTTTCCATGAATGTGGAGAAATCTTGAACTTTTTAGGCAAGATCACCATGATCAAAAATTTATTTTCTATGCTTGTTTTTGTTGTTGTATGAAGATGTAGGGTGGAGATCTAGTTCAAAATATGACATTACAAGGTAAAGGTGATTGGTAGCTTTAGATCTAGATGGTTGTTAGCTTTAGAATCTTAAATATCACAATATTGCAAGGAAGTAATTATTGTTGTTTGAAATAAAATAGAAAAACATGTAGAAGGATAAAAAATAATTACAAAGGTAGGAAGGGATACAAAATAATTAGAAAGGTAGGTCTTTAATTGGATGACGGTGTAGGTGGAGACTTTTTTGTTGGGTTTAAGTGGCTGTGAGCTTTAGATTTTTAAATGTAACTATAAGTTACGTTATAATTTTTGTAACGAAATTTGTTATAATTTTTAATGAAATTATAACTTGGTGTAGATGAATCGGCAATGGATGTACAATGCGACCGCCGCCGAGAGAATTCATTGATGGCGCAGGCTTTTCTCGATGCGGCCGTTGCATTCTTGCCTCCAGGCAGCTTCATATGTTGTCCGTGTGTAGATTGCAAGAACGAGAAGGAGCACTCCCAGCGATGGCAAGTTATGAACCATTTGATCATGAGAGGTTTCATGCCAAACTATACCTGTTGGACCAACCATGACGAAGTTGAGGCGATTAGCCAGGATGACGATGAAGAAGGTGAGGAAGAGGAAGATGGATTCAACAGTATCCCGGACGGCACGCAATACTGTTCCGTGGAAGAAACACTTAGTGACTTTGGTGATGATAAGCTAGACCAGATGCTGCGTGACGGAGAGGGAGACTACATAGATGAAAGACAGTTCGAGAAGTTCCAGCACATGTTAGAGGACCACAGAACTCCTTTGTACCCAAACGTGGGTAGGGCCACAAAAAGTGCGTACCAATCGAACTCATGCAATGGAAGGCTACAAATGGTGTGTCGATAAGGGATTCAATGAGTTGTTATCACTCGAAAGAAGTTGCTTCCGAAGATAACACTCTGCCGAATCTACATATGAAGCCAAGCAAGTCGTCTGTCCTTTGGGATTGGAAGTACAGAAGATACACGCATGTCCTAATGATTGTATCCCGTATCGTAATAAGTATGCCGATTTGGATGTTTGTCCAGTGTGCAAAGAATCACGGTATAAGGTGAAGCGTGACGATCCAGGTGAAATAGATGAGGAGCGTAAGAAGAAGAGACCTCCAGCTAAAGTGTTGTGGTATTTCCCTGTGATCCCCCGATTGAAACATATGTTTGCTAACAAAGCGCATGCCTAGATGATGCGTTGGCACAAAAAAGAGCGTAAGGACGACGGGATGCTTAGACACCCTGCAGATGGCTCACAGTGGAGGAAAGTCGACCGGACGTACCCGGACTTCGCAGATGAGGTGAGAAATATAAGGTTTGGGTTAAGTACCGATGGGATGAATCCTTTCGGAGAATTGAGCAGCAGACCATAGCACCGCCTATTACACTATGTATCTATAACATTCCTCCATGGTCGTGCATGAAGCGAAAGTACATCATGATGTCGTTGTTGATCCAAGGCCCCAAGTAACACGGAAATGACATCGATGTCTACCGAAACCATTGGTTGAAGATCTTGTGACGCTAGGGACGATGGTGCAAGGGTATGGGATGAGTACAAAGGGAGTATTTCACCCTCGTGCATTGTTATTTGTAACAATCAACGATCGCTCGCTCTCTCAGAACTGTCCGGCCTAAGTGTCAAAGGATATAGAGCTCGATCCAAAGGCTTAGATGAAACGGACGGCATGTATCTGAAAAACTCTCGGAAGGTTGTGTACATGGGTCACCGTAGGTTTCTTCCTACGAGTCACCTGTTGCGGAAGAAAGGCAGGAAATTTAACGGGCAACCAGACCTTCGTGCAAGGCCTCAGCATCGTAGTGGGCCACGTGTGTTTGCTATGGTAAAGGATTTGAAAGTTGTATTTGGAAAGGGTCCTGGAAGCAAACATGTGCAGAATGAGGATGGTCAGGCACCCATGCGGAAGAAGAAGTCAATATTTTGGGACATGCCTTAATGGGAAGTCATGGAGCTTCGTCACTCACTTGACTTCATGCACATCATGAAGAATGTCTGCTTGAACCTGCTAGGCTACATAGATATGTACGGAAAATCGAAAGATACACTGCAAGCTCGGAAGGACCTTAAACTCTTGGAACTGAGGAACGACCTACATCCCGAAAAAAGAGTGAAAGGACAACATTACCTACATCCTGCGAGTTACACTCTAAGCAACGAAGAGAAAAAAAAGCATGATAGAGTTTCTGAACAGTGTGAAGGTCCCTTCCGGATACTCCTTGAATGTAAAGAGACTCATAAACACGAAAGAGAATAAAATCGCACACATGAAATCCCATGAATGTCTTGTGTTAATGATACAATTGCTCCCAAATGGTCGTGAGAGGCATAACGCCCGAGTGGGTACGGGGACAATCACAAAGTCAGTGTTCTTTTTCAACGCGGTTTCACGAAGGTCATCGACCCAGATAAACTAAGTAAGCTGCAGGATGACGTGGTACAAAGTGTGGTTAGTCTTGAGATGATCTTTCCTCCTGCATTCTTTGATATTATGGTTCATCTCACTGTTCACCTTGTCAAAGAGATAGGTATTCTCGGACCCGTGTATCTACACAACATGTTCCCTTTCGAGAGGTACATGTGTGTGCTAAAGAAGTATGTCCGTAACCGTTCTCGTCCGGAAGGATGCATTGCCGAGGGTTATGGGACAGAGGAGGTGATTGAGTTTTGTGTGGATTACATTAATGATCTAAACCCGATCGGTGTCCCTATATCACGCCATGAGGGGAGGCTACGGGGAAAAGGGACACTAGGAAGGAAAGCAATTGCATGCAATGATCTTCTTACATTTAAGCAAGCACATTTCACGGTTTTGAAACAATCAACTGTAGTGGCCCCGTATGTCCTTGAGCACAAGAGTATTCTACGCCGCGATTTCCCGGGGAGGTATGAGGATTGGATAACACGAAGCACATAGATTCTTTCGCGCTTGGTTATAAAAAGTACATACTTTTGAAAGGGTCGACAATGAACAGCTTGTAACGCTTTGGCTCGGGACCATCTAGTGAAATCGTGACATTCAAGGGGTACGAGATAAATGGTTACACATTCTACACCGGATCCCGTGATAACAAGAGCACCAACAGAATAGCGGTTATCTCAGACGACATCAAGACAACAAAGGCAAGGTAGATACATATTATGGTTTCATAGAAGAGATATAGGAGCTTGACTATGGACCTTTGAAGGTCCCTCTATTTAAGTGCCAAGGGTCAAACTGACTTCAAGCGGCGGAAGGTCGACAAATACGGTATGACAATCGTGGACCTCACGCAAGTCGGCTATAAGCGCGAACCGTTCGTCTCGCGAACGATGTGAGATGTGTCTTCTACGTAATGGACATGTCAAGCAAACCTAAGAAGCGTATGACAAGCGTAAAGATTGTAGTACTAAGCCAAGGCGACACGTGGTTCTCCAAGGCAAACGAAGGATTGTTGGAGTTGAGGACGTCCGCAGACGAGGAAGAGTATAGTCGGATTCGACGAGATCCCTCCTTTCATTTGTGAATGTCTACATAAGCCTCCTCAATGACACAGATGTGGATACTCCTTTCATACGTCACGATCATAATGAAGGAACACTTGTAAAGACAAAGTACATTACTACTTAAGATGTACCACTCTTGTATGAACTATGTATATGTAACACGGTCTTCTTTGTATGAAGTGTTTATTTGGAATGAATGTAAAGTGCCAAAATTCGAATGAAACTAACGTGCTAAAAGCTTTTTTAAAATTGTGAAATGAAAGTGAAGTGCTAAAAGCTTTTTAAAAATTATGGAATGAAACTAAAGTGCTAAAAGCATTTTTTTAAAATTCGAAATGAAACTGAAGTGCTAAAAGCTTTTTAAAAATTATGGAATGAAACTAAAGTGCTAAAATATTTTTTTAAAATTTTGAAATGAAACTGAAGTGCTAAAAGCTTTTTAAAAATTATGGAATGAAACTAAAGTTCTAAAAGCTTTTTTAAAAATTATGGAATGAAACTAAAGTGCTAAAAGCATTTTTTTAAAATTCTGAAATGGAACTGAAGTGCTAAAAGCTTTTTTAAAAATTCTGACATTAATTTTACAAGCGATTGGTACTAACAACCACTTGTATATATTAATCTTACAAGCGGTTGATAATACCAACCGCTTGTAGAAGGCTGTACAGTAAAAAAAAGAATGGCAATAGGGCGCGAGCGGGTGTAAGTTCAACCATCATTAGTTGTGGTTTTGATGTTAATGACAAATCTAATCTATTGTTAATGACAAATCTAGTATTAAGATTATCCCCTAATGCGATATTATTATTAATGACAAATCTTGTATCGAGACTAACTTGTTTATTTAGAATATCTTTGTTTAGTCTCATCGCATTGAAAAATGGAAAACCCAAGGTATGTTTGCATATTCATCTTAATATTAGTTGCATACTTTGGAGTCAAGTTAAAGTATGAATATTCCGTTATATTAACCACAAAATGTGCATTATGTTTCCCAATCCATATATTACATGGATGCACATATTTAGGGGGAGTTCACACTCTAACTTGAAGAATCAATTTAAATGATAATTTAAATTGAGTTCATTTGTCGTGTTAATCATTAGAGAACACTTCATCATGTGTTGATGGTGTTTCGTGATTAAGAAAGGATAAATGAATAGTTCTTAAGTATGATAAGGCATGAGTTGCATTATTGTACTTAAGACATACTTAAATCATTTCAATTGATTTAGGTTATGCTCAATTGATCTAAAGGCATCCATTATGTGTTAATGGAGTGCAAGAGATGATTGAGACAACCATGCATCTTGGACTAACAAGTTTCATGAGTTATGTTTGAGTTAGGTCCAAAGATGGATGAGAACGGGACAAGGACGACGTCATGAGTTGATGGGCGTCAAGAATGGATCCCGAAGAAATGAAGTCAAGTTGATATCCCGGGGGAGCAAATATGCGATGATTATAAAGACCCCAAAGGGGATTGCTTGTGCGGCGGCGAAAGGTATAACTAGATAGGCTAAGGACTTTTGTAGTCTTTGAGTCTAAGGTTTTATCGCCGTACTATTAAGAGGGGTCGTTCCCTTTGCTTGAGTTTCATCATGTGTTGGTGATCTCAATCCACGTTCACTAAAGCTCAAATCTTATGTTGATTTGGTTTTTGCATATGAGTTAACCATTTGGCATGTGTTGCGAATGTGTTAAGACTTATGCTTGGTTGTTTTGCATTATGCTCGGATTTGCATGTGTTGCAAAGATGAAAGAGTATATGTATTTGGTTTTCGCATTATGCTTTGATTTGCATGTGTTGCAAATAGGATAAGCTAATGCGTTGGCTCTTGCGTGGAGTTCACTTTTGCATGTGTTGCATTAGTTGAAGCTTCACGCTTTGGTTCAAATAAATCTTTCTAAAACCGTGAGTTTGCTTGGAGCTAAGTTTTGCATGTGTTGCAAAAGGAGAGAGCTCAAGCATGATTTGATGTTTGTGTGTTTGTATGGAGCTAGAGGCTTGCATGTGTTGCAGTAAAGAGCTCATACTGTTGATTTGGTTTTGATGTGGAGTTGGTTTTGGTGTTGCATAGAACTAGAGAATTGCATGTGTTGCAATTAGAGAGTTCATGCATCGTGAATTGATGTTGCTTGGAGCTAGACTTTTGCATGTGTTGCAAAGAGTAGTGCTCAAGCATGAAATGGTGTTTATCGTGTTATTTGCAAGTTCGTTGCAGCGAATAGACCGAGGTTTATGAGTCAGGAATCCCGAGAGCATGTGAGTGGGGCTTGCAACGGGTGTTGGCAAGTTGACCGGGTCTTGTGTTGACCTTCACATGGCTAGGGGGATTAATCTCATAAACTTGAGTTTGATTTGCTTAATACGTTTTGCAAATAGATCTTGAGTTGTTGGCGAAATGTGTTTTCGTCATTTGGATTTGGTTGCGGTTGTGCAAATGTGTTTTGCAAATGAGCGTTGGAGTTATGCGTTTCGATCCTAGAGCATGTGTTGGCATTTGCAAATGTGTTTTGCAAAGTGTCGGGATCATGTGTTGATCCTTACATGGCTAGAGGGTTGAACGCGTAAGTTCAGTGTTTGATTTGTGAAATATGTGTTTTCGCGAATTCGGTTGAATTCTTTGAGCATGAGCTAAATTGGTGCAAATGTGTTTTGCACGGGTGTATGATCATGTGTTGATCATCTAGAAGCTCAAAGAATTGTGCTTGGAGTTTTGGAAATGAGTTTGCGCAAAAATCTGGTTTTGAGTGGTTGGACCACCCCATGAGTGGTGTGACCAACATTAGGGTTTTGAGTGGTTGGACCACTCCATGAGTGGTGTGACCAACATTAGGGTTTTGAGTGGTTGGACCACCCCATGAGTGGTGTGACCAATTGTCATGTGGTGCAACCGGCCATGGTGTGCTAACCCTAATTGCGGTGTGACCAATGGTTGAGTGGTGTGACCATTTGTTGGACGGTTGGACCGGACTTGGGTTTTCGGCGCGTGTTTTTTTTTCGCAGGCGGTGCAACCGGGTGAAGGGCGGTGTGACCGGCCCTGGTGCGGTCACACCGGCCCTAGGGTTGCGTTGCGGCCGGCTGCATGCGGGCGGTGCGACCGCCAGGCGTGCGGTGCGACCGGCCCTAGGGCTGGCAGTCGGTGCGACCGGCCCTCGCGCGGCGTGTAAATTCCAGAGAGGTGGTTTTTGGGTTTGCGCTGGTCTTTGTTGTGCGGTTGGACCGATCGTCTGGCGGTCGGACCGGAGGCGCGGTGTGACCGGCCGGAGGGCGGTCGGACCGGCCAGATTCAGCCAAGAATCTGCCGTTTTTTCGATGCGTTATCGTGAGGTCCGGCGGACCGGGAGAGGTCCGGTTGGACCGGTTTTTTGCCTGCCTGTTTCAGCCCCAAACGGCTAGTTTCTTTGGTGGAGGCTATAAATACCCCTTGGGGGCTTAAATGAAGTTGTTTGTGTTTTGAGGTTGTGGGAGTGAAGTGCATGTGTTGCTCTTCCCATTTGATTCTTGAGCTAAGAGTGAGACTAATTGCATTCGTTGCAATTAGGAAGTGGTTTGGGTACCTCTTGTGCATGTGTTGCACTTGAGGAGGCCTTGTGCATGTGTTGCACTTGGTGATCACCGAGAGCGATTCGTTGTGCCGGTGAGGTTCAAGCGAGGAGCGGCTTGTTACTCTTGGAGGTTGCCGACTCCTAGACGGCGTAGGCGCGTTAGGCGGGGGAGCTCTCAAGGTGTGAGAAGCCCCGCGAAGTTTGTGAAGGTTCGGGTTGAGCCTACGCGCGAGCGTGAAAAACCACGACTAGTGGAAAGAGGCGGTGCTCGAGCGGAGCCGGTCCGAGTGGTCGGGCTAGCCTCAACGTGGACTAGGGAGACCAAGCAAGTCTCCTAACACCACGGAAAAATATCGGTTGTCTCTTGTCTCATTTATATTCAAGCTCTTTACATTATTGAATATTTATCAATTGCTTGAATTAGAATTGCTAGTATTATTTAGTTGATCAATTTAGCAATTCTTGTGTAGAGACATAATTTAGATAGTGCACATAGTGAGCCTAGTTGATTTAGGCTTTAATTGTCAAAACCGATTTATCGCTTCGCATATATGTTTGATTAGGTTTTGACATAGGGTTGATTAGAGCTAATTGTTTAGTGAGCGATCGAATTTCTTAAAACGCCTATTCACCCCCCCTCTAGGCGCATCCTCGACCCTACAAGTGGTATCAGAGCCACGGTCACTCTCATTTTAGGCTTAACCGTCTAGAGAGTAAAAAGGATGGCGCCTAGCGGTTTAGTGCACTCTCACGATCCACTCATGCTAAACGAATCAAATTATGCTCAATGGAAATTATTTATGATCGATCATTTTAAATCCATGAGCCCACAAATTTGGTGGATCGTAGATGTCGGCATTTCTTCTCCACTAAATGAAATTGCTCCAACTAAAGGAGAGGAGAAATGTCTACATCTCGACGCTCAAGCTACTAATGCTTTATTTAGTGTTGTGAGCGTAGAAATATTTAATCTCATATGCAACCTCTCAAGCGCCATGAAATGTGGATCAAACTTCAAGATAAATTTGAATCATCCACAACAATTGAGGATTGCAATGAGGATGAGGAAGTGTCGGTTGATGATCATTCAACGTCTACATCAATTGATGAACCGACAACTCCGTCAACCTCAACCTCCGCCTCAAGCGACGACGATTTTTCAATTCCATCAAAAATTCGTTGCTTTATGGCGAAAGGTAAGAATGAGGTAAGTGATGATGAAGGTGAGCCCTCATATGATGATCTTATGAATTTATTAGAGGAGCTCAATGAATTTCTTGGAAAGGAGAAAAAGAAATACAAAGTTTTGAAGTTAGAACATGATTCACTTCAAAATGAATATAATGTTCTAAAAGAAAATCATGAGAAAATCCTTTTCAAGGAATTCACTAAAGCTAGTATGGATATGGGCATTCAATGTAATTTAGTTGATGAATTGCCTCACTCAATTCCTATCACAAACAATTCATCAAATAAATGCATATCCACTTCTAGCGATGTTTTGCCTTGTAGCTCCAATTCAAATTCTATCGCTATTATTTCCTCTATGTCTTGTGAGGCTAACCTTGTAGAGGAAAACAATAAGCTCAAGGCTCAAGTCATGAAGTTGGAAAATGACTTGAAGAGATGCGTTAAAGGAAAAGCCCTCCTCGACGAAATCTTGAGCAAGCCAAGGGCGCCTCAAGACAAGCGAGGACTCGGCTACAACTCCAAGAGGGAGAATAGCAAGACGAGGCACAACGCGCGTCACTCGAAGACCATCAAGTGTTTTGCTTGCAACAAGAAGGGCCATCTCGCCTCCGTGTGCCCTAATCAAGTGGATAACAAGGCCACAACACCGACTATGAGGCAAACCGGCATTGAGCACAACAAGAAGGTCAAGAGAGGACCAAACGGCGTAACGTGCTTCAATTGCCGGGAAAAGGGACACTTCGGTAAGGATTGTCCCAAAGGTATAACTCCTAAGCCTATTCTCATTAATGAAAATTATTTGCTTAGGAAGGACAAGAATGGCAATGTGTTTGCCAAGCTTGTAAAATCCCTATGCCGCTAAAAATGATATTCATTTGCATAGGAAGAGTAATTCTAGTAATATGTTTGCTAAAAATGCTAAATTTCCTAAGACTAAGAAAAATCATGATGATCACATGCTTAGGAAAAATAATAATAGCAAAACATATGCTAGAATTGCTAGATCCTCTAAGCCGTTTCACAATTTCAATTATCATACGCTTAGAAGAGATCAAACTAGAAATAGTTTTGCAAAATATCAATGCCCTCCTAAGTCCTCTCACTTAAATCCAAATATTTTGTTTAGGAGGAATAATTCTCATAAAACTATTCCTAGTCATGTTAGTCATTTCAATAATGCTAAAATTAGGACCATTTGGGTTCCTAAAACTCTTGTGACTAACATTGTCGGACCCAACAAGGATTGGGTACCAAAATCCGCCTAAAAGATGTTTAGGCAATAAAGAGATGGATTGACGCTTGCACATCAAGAGGAGAAGGATTACATTCGTCTACAAGTGGTGTCAAGCAAGAAGATTATCAAAGTCCATCATGAGCCAATGCCATCTCGGGTAACAAGTATTTAAATTGATTATTATTTAAACTTATAGCCTTGTGTAGGTTATAATGAAATATTAATAAATATCAATTTAGATTACTTGTTATGGCCACTTGCTCTCGCCTCTTATCTATTCTCTTATTGCAAATCTTGAGCAAGTTTAATAGTGGCACATTTAGGGGGAGTGTTAATTCATATTCATGTGTACCACATCCCTACGTGTGCCCATATTAAAATAAGTGCATATATATATTTTCAAAATCAACCATTTAGCCAAAAGTCAAATTTTTGCATACTATTACTAATCTTGTGAAAAACTAGTTGAAAATTGTATACAAATGCTTTTGAAATGTTTCTCAAAGGTTTTGGCTTTACAAAATCTATTCTGAAAAGAAAATGAGTTTTAACTCCAAAAACTAGTTACTAGTATCTTGATTTTGATTTAAACTTATAATTTTCATAGAATTAAAAGTAAAAGGATTTTGAAAGTATTTCCAAAACAAAAATCCTAGAGTTGGTCATTCTTAACAACTTTCGTGTTCAAAAGATTTTCAAAAGACCAACTTGTCAAAAGTTATTTGATTTTGAAACTCGCCGGAAAACTATACTTGACCCGTAATGGTCATAATATTGCACTCAGTGAGTTTCATCATTTGAATCAAAATTCTACACAAGAGTTGATTCAAAATGGTAATTTAGACTCATACACATAATTCTAATTTCTATATCTTACCCCATGCTTAATTTGAATCTTTGTGTTAATTGATTTTGACTTGTTCTCTTATTGCTTCTTCAAATTGGACTATTTAGATCAAAAGTCAAAAATCATATTTAAAAGGCCCAAATTTGTGAAAAGACTTGTAAAAGTATTCTATTATGTATTTCAAATGTTTTACAAGTTCTCAAAATGAAAACTCTATGTTGAAATCTAATTTTGGCTCAAAACGATTTGATTTAATCCAAAATAGCCTATTCTAGCAATATGCAAAAATTATGGCATTCGAGTTGGATTTCATATTAAATCTTGGCTATAAACTTTCTTGATACACCAATCTAAGCCATGAAAATCAAAATTGCATGAAATCCAAATTGAATTGCATTTTGAGGCTTTTTGTGAAAATCAATTTCCTTTTATGCCTCAAAGCTTAAATTGCCATATCTTTCAAAATAAAATTGTTTTTAAGAAAATTCTTTTTGCAATACCTTCTAATTAGTCCAAAGTTCATTTCTCAAAATTTCATAATTTTTGGACTTCGTTTGAGCTATTTTGATAAAATTTGCAAAAATTTGAAGTCCCGACTGTCGGGGCGGTCCAACCGCCACCTCTGGTTGCACCGCCTTAGGGCAGTTGGACGGACTCAACCGGTTGGACCGGCTGTGGCATGGTCAGTTCTGATTTTTCAGTTTTTTCTCGACTTAGCTTTGGGATATCTTTTGATTGGAACCTCCTTTTTCAAAAATTCTTTTGCAATAACTTCTTATGATCCCAAAGTTTATTTGTACAAAATTTGAAAAATTCTAAAATTTGTTTGGTCAAGTTTTCAAGTAGTATCAGTTATGAGCACTTTAATTATTTTAAAGAGTGTTTTCACTTGATCTTTTGAAAAGACAAAACTTGTGCAATTCAAATGCAAATAACTCCATAATTCACTTGTTGAATATCTTGGGGAGTTTATTCATTGCAAGTTTTGGGGCACTTTAATGCTTCCAAGTGAGATCATGTCTTTATTGTGCTCGATACTAAATCTTTGAGATTTTATTGATCCTTCTTGAACTTTTGATACCCGTAAGTATATGATGCTCGATTATATTGCTCGATACCCATCGATCTTATCGATAAATTATTTCAAGTGGTATCAATTCTTCGTGAGTTGATCCTAAGTGGTATCAATTGAGGATTTATTCATCCATATGCTTACAAGTGATATAATTGAGATTCTTTTCTCCAAATGGTATCTTGGACTTTATTGCTCATTTCTTATAAGATATCCTTGATTATATGGATTCCTTTTAAGTGGTATCATTGAATTCAATTATTTCCTATAAGTGGTATTTCATTGCCTCTTTGTAGTATCTTTCCGATACCCACATTCTTGATTAAGAATTTCCTCTCAAATTCAAATTGTAAGTTCAACCGCCTAAGACTTCTCTGTGTGAGAATCTTTATGTGTTGAAATACTTAAAAGAGGAAAAATCTCAAGTTGAGCATTGTTCTTCAAATTAAAATTTTCAAATGCTCATTTCTTTTGGATCTTCAAGCAAGCCCTTGAGATTAATTTTACAAGTGGTATCAATTGTCTCAAGTGGTATCTATTTCGTTTGGGTTCCTTGTTTTTCCCCGGTTAGGCAATTATTGGATTCTTCAAAAGAATCATATTGAAAATTTGCAAAGCCTAATAAAATGAAGAGTGAGTTAGTTGAAAAAGGGTATCATACGGGTCATTTGCTTTGGATACTATCCCTTATTTGCTTTTCATGCTTATTTGTATTTACAAGTGGTATCCACATTTTAATGCTTATCTTTACAAGTGGTATCCATATTTGCAAATGCCTATTCTTCCTTCAAAGTGGTATCCAAAATCCCGAATATGGTCTCTTTTCGAGTTTTCTTCTTTTGGTATCAGCCATATTTCAAATGAAAACTTGTTTCATTCTTTGTATATCCTTTTCATTTGGGATTTCATTGCCTATTTTTTTATTTGGCTTAAGTTCTTCAAATTCCACTCCAAGGTCATAAGTATGCATTCTAATTCTTATATGACCTTCATTAAAAAGAAATGGTTAAATGCTAAAAGGAGGATAATTAAATAAAAGGGAGAATGTTTTTCAAATTTAAAAATGCCATAAGGGGAAATAATGATAAATCTTATTAATGATAAATGTTTAAAAGGAGAATGTCTTTCAAGATAATCTTTTAGTTTTCCATTTTTGGTGTTTAATGCCAAAAGGGGAGAATTATGGAAGCTTAATTTCATTTGGCATTTGGTTTAAAAGAGAGCTTAATATGATTAAGGGGAGAATTAATTCTCATATGCATTCTAAAATTGTCAATGCCTATATTGTTGAAAATATGCATATGTATTCAAATAGCTTAAACTCTCTCGATATGTTAGTTTTAATCCAAATGTGCTCATTAAGCTTGGATTTGTCATTAATCACCAAAAAGGGGGAGATTGTAAGTTCAACCATCATTAGTTGTGGTTTTGATGTTAATGACAAATCTAATCTATTGTTAATGACAAATCTAGTATTAAGATTATCCCCTAATGCGATATTATTATTAATGACAAATCTTGTATCGAGACTAACTTGTTTATTTAGAATATCTTTGTTTAGTCTCATCGCATTGAAAAAATGGAAAACCCAAGGTATGTTTGCATATTCATCTTAATATTAGTTGCATACTTTGGAGTCAAGTTAAAGTATGAATATTCCCGTTATATTAACCACAAAATGTGCATTATGTTTCCCAATCCATATATTACATGGATGCACATATTTAGGGGGAGTTCACACTCTAACTTGAAGAATCAATTTAAATGATAATTTAAATTGAGTTCATTTGTCGTGTTAATCATTAGAGAACACTTCATCATGTGTTGATGGTGTTTCGTGATTAAGAAAGGATAAATGAATAGTTCTTAAGTATGATAAGGCATGAGTTGCATTATTGTACTTAAGACATACTTAAATCATTTCAATTGATTTAGGGTTGTGCTCAATTGATCTAAAGGCATCCATTATGTGTTAATGGAGTGCAAGAGATGATTGAGACAACCATGCATCTTGGACTAACAAGTTTCATGAGTTATGTTTGAGTTAGGTCCAAAGATGGATGAGAACGGGACAAGGACGACGTCATGAGTTGATGGGCGTCAAGAATGGATCCCGAAGAAATGAAGTCAAGTTGATATCCCGGGGGAGCAAATATGCGATGATTATAAAGACCCCAAAGGGGATTGCTTGTCTTGGCGTAAAGGTATAACTAGATAGGCTAAGGACTTTTGTAGTCTTTGAGTCTAAGGTTTTATCGCCGTACTATTAAGAGGGGTCGTTCCCTTTGCTTGAGTTTCATCATGTGTTGGTGATCTCAATCCACGTTCACTAAAGCTCAAATCTTATGTTGATTTGGTTTTTGCATATGAGTTAACCATTTGGCATGTGTTGCGAATGTGTTAAGACTTATGCTTGGTTGTTTTGCATTATGCTCGGATTTGCATGTGTTGCAAAGATGAAAGAGTATATGTATTTGGTTTTCGCATTATGCTTTGATTTGCATGTGTTGCAAATAGGATAAGCTAATGCGTTGGCTCTTGCGTGGAGTTCACTTTTGCATGTGTTGCATTAGTTGAAGCTTCACGTTTTGGTTCGAAATAAATCTTTCTAAAACCGTGAGTTTGCTTGGAGCTAAGTTTTGCATGTGTTGCAAAAGGAGAGCTCAAGCATGATTTGATGTTTGTGTGTTTGTATGGAGCTAGAGGCTTGCATGTGTTGCGAGTAAAGAGCTCATACGGTTGATTTGGTTTTGATGTGGAGTTGGTTTGGTGTTGCATAGAACTAGAGAATTGCATGTGTTGCAATTAGAGAGTTCATGCATCGTGAATTGATGTTGCTTGGAGCTAGACTTTTGCATGTGTTGCAAAGAGTAGTGCTCAAGCATGAAATGGTGTTTATCGTGTTATTTGCAAGTTCGTTGTGCGAATAGACTGAGGTTTATGAGTCCGGAATCCCGAGAGCATGTGAGTGGGGCTTGCAACGGGTGTTGGCAAGTTGACCGGGTCTTGTGTTGACCTTCACATGGCTAGGGGGATTAATCTCATAAACTTGAGTTTGATTTGCTTAATACGTTTTGCAAATAGATCTTGAGTTGTTGGCGAAATGTGTTTTCGTCATTTGGATTTGGTTGCGGTTGTGCAAATGTGTTTTGCAAATGAGCGTTGGAGTTATGCGTTTCGATCCTAGAGCATGTGTTGGCATTTGCAAATGTGTTTTGCAAAGTGTCGGGATCATGTGTTGATCCTTACATGGCTAGAGGGTTGAACGCGTAAGTTCAGTGTTTGATTTGTGAAATATGTGTTTTCTGAATTCGGTTGAATTCTTTGAGCATGAGCTAAATTGGTGCAAATGTGTTTTGCGGGTGTATGATCATGTGTTGATCATCTAGAAGCTCAAAGAATTGTGCTTGGAGTTTTGGAAATGAGTTTTGAAAATCTGGTTTTGAGTGGTTGGACCACCCCATGAGTGGTGTGACCAACATTAGGGTTTTGAGTGGTTGGACCACTCCATGAGTGGTGTGACCAACATTAGGGTTTTGAGTGGTTGGACCACCCCATGAGTGGTGTGACCAATTGTCATGTGGTGCAACCGGCCATGGTGTGCTAACCCTAATTGCGGTGTGACCAATGGTTGAGTGGTGTGACCATTTGTTGGACGGTTGGACCGGACTTGGGTTTTCGGCGCGTTTTTTTTTTGCGGCAGGTGTAATCGGTGAAGGCGGTGTGACCGGCCTGGTGCGGTCACACCGCCCTAGGGTTGCGTTGCGACCGGTGCATCTGGCGGTGCGACCGCCAGCGTCTTGATGCGACCGGCCCTAAATTTGGCGATCGGTCGCGACCGCCCTCATGGCGTGTAAATTCCAGAGAGGTGGTTTTTGGGTTTATACTGGTCTTTGTTGTGCGGTTGGACCGATCGTCTGGCGGTCGGACGGGTATGATGTGACCGGCCGGAGGGCGGTCGGACCGGCCTGCATTCAGCCAAGAATGAGTCGTTTTCGACCGATTGGTCTGTGAGGTCCGGTCGGATCGGGAGAGGTCGGTTGGACCGGTTTTTTTGTTTCTGCCGTTTCACCCCAAAGCGGCTAGTTTCTTTGGTGGAGGCTATAAATACCCCTTGGGGGCTTGGGGCTGAAGTTGTTGTGTTTTGAGGTTGTGGGAGTGAAGTGCATGTGTTGCTCTTCCCATTTGATTCTTGAGCTAAGAGTGAGACTAATTGCATTCGTTGCAATTAGGAAGTGGTTTGGGTACCTCTTGTGCATGTGTTGCACTTGAGGAGGCCTTGTGCATGTGTTGCACTTGGTGATCACCGAGGCGCATTCGTTGTCCCGGTGAGGTTCAAGCGGAGGAGCGGCTTGTTACTCTTGGAGGTTGCCGACTCTAGGCAGCGTGGCGTCGTCGGGGAGCTCTCAAGGTGTGAAAGCCCGGAAGTTTGTGAAGGTTCGGGTTGAGCCTCTGAGCGTGAAAACCACGACTAGTGGAAAGAGGCGGTGCTCGGCGGGAGCCGTCCGAGTGGTCGGGCTAGCCTCAACGTGGACTAGGGGAGACCGCAAGTCTCCAACACCACGGAAAAATATCGGTTGTCTCTTGTCTCATTTATATTCAAGCTCTTTACATTATTGAATATTTATCAATTGCTTGAATTAGAATTGCTAGTATTATTTAGTTGATCAATTTAGCAATTCTTGTGTAGAGACATAATTTAGATAGTGCACATAGTGAGCCTAGTTGATTTAGGCTTTAATTGTCAAAACCGATTTATCGCTTCCGCATATATGTTTGATTAGGTTTTGACATAGGGGTTGATTAGAGCGAATTGTTTAGTGAGCGATCGAATTTCTTAAAACGCCTATTCACCCCCCCTCTAGGCGCATCCTCGACCCTACAGCGGGGTTCGAACCGGGGTGGACGAGCCCGCACACTCAAACGCCACGCGCTAGCCAGGGGGAGGAAGAGATCTTATCGAACGATATGGGCACCATATACTTTTGAATATTACCCGGTTAGCACTTCTACAAGCGGTTGATATTAATAGCCACTTGTAGCTTGCGCTCTACAAGCGGTTGGTATTAATAGCCGCTTGTAGCTTGCACTCTACAAGTGGTTGGTAATATGAACCGCTCAGAGAAGGCGTCCGATAAAAACAAAAAGAATGGGGGGGCGTGGCGGGTTCGTAGGGGTGGGACGAGCCCGCACACTCAAACGCCACGCGCTAGCAAGGGGGTAGGAAGAGATCTTATCGAACGATATGGGCACACTACTACAACGAGGCTTATATCAGACGCACGATCACAGACGGTTTTGAAAAACCGTCAGTAATATGGAACATCACTGACGGTTATGTACTCAAACCGTCGGTGCATATATAATGACGGTTTTATATTACAGTACCGCTCAGTGATACAAAATATCACGAGCGGTTTCTAAATATAACCGTCGTGATGGCTCTGATACTCATTACGAGCGGTTTCAAAGTAAAACCGTCAGCGATTTCCTGACGGTTATATAACACAACGCCTGTAATATCTCTGATAATCATTACGAGCGGTTATATTTAGAAACCGTCTGCGATATTCTTGTATCACGACGTCGTAATATAAAACCGTCTGCGTGATAATACCGTCTCGCCGTAAAACAGAGCCTCGATCCATCCACTTCGTTTATAGGGTTTGGTTTCTATGCTAAGTGGCGGTTTGTGGAAGTGAGGCGATTTTTGAAAGAAAGCCATTGATTTGAAGGGTGATATTAGATTCATTTGATTTTGGTGATCTAAGGTTAGTAATGAGTTCTCTAATTGCATGCGCATCGAATTCAATATCTGGGTTTGTTAGGACAGAATTAATTTAAAGATTGTTTGATTAGATCTAGTTTAATTGTAGCTGGATCCATATGTTGTTTGTGATATTTGGTTAGTACTGTGTTTTAATTGCATTATATTCAACATCTATCTTGATAAGGAAGGAATTTGATGATTTTTTTAGATCTATCTTGTAGAACCATGTGTTGGTTGTTTGATGAATAATGTTAGCTAGTAATGGTTCTATTTGCATAATATAATATTCGATCATGATGTAGCTAGCTAGCTTGTTAAGGATAGAATTTAAAGATTGTTTAGATCTAGCTTATAGATCAATTCAAGTCTTTTGGTGATCTAAGGTTAGTAATGGGTTCTAATTTCATTATTATATTGAAGATTAATTTGAATTGTGTTAATTATTTCTTTGTGATGTAATTAAGGTATGTAATTGCATAATTAGTTTAAGAATGTGTGCATCGCACTACACCAGTGCACTTAATATTTAACACTAAGTGTTACATGTGTAGCGTAGATGGATCGGTGGATGTATGCCGAGAACCGTCTGAGTCTTGAGTACCTTAATGGCGTCTCCACTTTCAAAAGAGCTGCAGAGGAGGATATGTTTAATAAGGGGGTGCAATTCATGTCATGTCTGTGCATTGATTGCGAAAATCTGAAGATGTTTCGAAACTCAGCGCAGATCGAAGCACACTTGATTCGAAGGGGTTTCAAAAGGGGCTATACATGTTGGACCAGTCATGGCGAAGAGCATAATATACAGGAAGCAGCAAGTAGTGTTAATATCGTCGATGATGTCAATGATATGTCGGATGATCATATCGATTGTGCTTCCGATGAGGACAGGTTGCACGATGACAATTTGGATCAGATGCTACGCGATGCAGAAGGAAACCTTGATGACAGGGAATATGGACAGT
The DNA here is from genome assembly GCA_036346375.1 of Guadua angustifolia. Taxonomy (NCBI): domain Eukaryota; kingdom Viridiplantae; phylum Streptophyta; class Magnoliopsida; order Poales; family Poaceae; genus Guadua; species Guadua angustifolia. The sequence continues at coordinate 33,951 of JAYEVE010000376.1, forward strand.
TCCAGGGCTTAATGGAGGACTCGGAGAAACCTTTGTTCGCAGGGTGCAAGTTGAAATACACAAGGTTATCATCCGTGCTTCAACTACTCAAATTGAAGGCAAGCAACGGTTGGTCCGACAAGAGTTTCACAGCGCTATTACGTCTATTGGCGGACATGCTTCCAGAGGAAACGAGTTGCCGACAAGCACCTACAAAGCCAAGCAGGTTCTTTGTCCCTTGGGAATGGAAGTAGAAAGAATACATGCATGTCCAAACGACTGTATCCTGTACCGCAAAGAGTACACAAACTTGCATATATGTCCGGTGTGCAACGCATCCCGGTACAAGCATAAGAGTCATTCAGATGATGATGGCGAGAGTATTGAGGTGAAAAAAGGTCCTCCTGCTAAGGTGGCATGGTATCTTCCTGTAATTCCCCGTTTGAAGCGTTTGTTTGCGAACCCAAAGGAGGCAAAACTGCTGCGTTGGCACTTTGAGGAGCGTAAGAATGATGGAATGCTAAGGCACCCTGCTGATTCCATCCAGTGGAGAAACATCGACAAGAGCTTTCAAGAATTCGGTGCGGATCCGAGAAATATAAGGTTTGGATTAGTCAGATGGAATGAATCCTTTCGGTAACATGAGCAAATTGCAGCATAGCACTTGGCCCGTAAATCAGATCTACAACCTTCCTCCTTGGTTGTGTATGAAGCGGAAGTACATTATGTTGTCTGTGCTTATCCAAGGACCGAAACAACACAGGAACGATATTGATGTGTACCTAGCTCCATTGGTGGAAGATCTAAAAACACTTGTGGGTTACCTGGGGGTACATGTATGGGATGCGTACAAGCGAGAGAACTTTACTTTGCACTACTTGTTGTTCTCGCACCATAAATGATTACCCCGCCTTGCTAACTGTCGGGCCAGAGTACAAAAGGAACCAAAGCTGCACTCACCGCTTAGATGATACCGAGAGTTTATGGTGAATCACTCCCATAAAACCGTGTACATGCGCCACCAGTAGGTTCCTTCGGAGGAATCACCCATATCGCAAGATGAAGCAACTTTTCGACGGAAGGAACGAAAATGGTCCAGCTCAAAGGCGTTTGAGCGGAGAGATGTTCATGACATTGTTAAGGATTTGGATGTTGCGTATGGAAAGGGACATAAATCAAGTACCGTGAAAAGAGCATGTGGAAGAAGAGATCAATATTCGGGACCTACCTTCTTGGGAGCACCTAGAAGTTCGCCATTTGCATCGATGTCATGCACGAGAGAAGAATGTGCGTGATGGCGTGATTGGTCTCTTACTCAACATTAAGGGTAAAACAAAGGATGGTATCAACGCACGGCTTGACTTGGTCGATATGGGCATAAGACCCGAGTTAGCACCGAAAAGACCGATAAAGGCCGTGACGTGCTTGGAACACGCTTGTTATACTCTGTCAAAGGCGAAAAGAACTGAATCGTGCGATGCTTGCATGGTGTGAAAGTTCCGTCCGGTTACTCCTCCAACATGAAGAGACTTGTTTCGTTGCAAGATTTGAAATTAACCGCATGAAGTCTCATGATTGTCATGTGCTTGATGACACAGATGCTCCTATCGCAATTAGAAGTATTTTGCGGTCAAGGTCCGAGAGACAATCACTAGGCTGTGTTATTTCTTTAACACAATCGCTAGAAGGTCATCGACCCGAAGGACTAGATGCTCGCAAGTCGAGGTGGTGATGACTCTATGTAATCTTGAGATGTATTTCCCTCCATTATTTTTCGATATCATGGTCCATCTCATTGTTCACCTTGTGAGAGATAAAGATATGCGAACTGTGTTCCTACATAGCATGTACCCGTTCGAGAGGTACATGGAAATTCTCAAGTCTTACGTACGGAATCGATCTCGTCCGGAGGGTAGCATTGTCGAAGGTTATGCAACAGAAGAGGCCGTCGAGTTCTGCGTCGATTACATGGCCCAGGTCGAACCAATAGGTGTGCCTCGATCTCGCCATGAGGGGAGGCTCCAGGGTATCGGGACCATCGGAAGGAAAGCAATCACGCCTGATTCGGTTGCGTATGCTCGAGCCCATTTCACGGTTTTGCAACACATGGCTGTAGTGTCCGCCTATATCGTCGAGCACAAGCAATGGCTAAGGCAAGAGAATCCAGCAGAGTCTTGGATCACGAGACAGCATAACCTTGATTCAACAAATGGTTGAAGGAGCGACCTATCACGGGAGCTCGTCGGATGACACTGTGACATGGTTGGCAAAAGGACCAACTTTACGGTTGTCACATGGAAAGGATATGACTTAAATGGGTACACATTTTACGAGATCGGGATATGAAGAGCATAAACCGTAACAGCGGTGTCCGCATAGATGCATTCAATAATACCACTGGGTTGACGAGAGCTCCTACTATGGGTTCATAGAGGAGATATAGGAGCTCGACTACGTACTTTTCAAGATTCCCTATTTCGGTGCCGTTGAGTCCACCTCCAAAGACGTGAAGGTTGACAGAATGGCATCACTCATGTGGACCTCGAGCGTGTCGAATACCAAGATGAACCATTCAGATCGCTAACCAAGTTGTTCAAGTCTTCTATGTAACCGAATCCCGTCCAACAAGAAGCGCCACGTAGTTCTTCAGGGAAAAAGGAGAATTGTCGGAGTTGAGAATGTAGTAGATGAGGAAGAGTACAATCAATTTGATGAGTTGCCACCTATCGGAAATGACATCCTGGTCCCAGAAGAACAACATGAGGAAGCAAGCTACACACGCGTCGATCATCATGAAGGGCTAATTTTCGTACAAAAGAATAAGCATGTGGTGGCGTAGTTATGAGAAGGGTGCATTGTCATCATGCTTACTAATTTTCATGTGTAATAATATTACATTAATGCTATTGTAAAGATGATACGACCCATCATGCTTTGTACATATGATTGTGATGATCTTTGTAAGTAGCTTGTGAAGCATCTGAATTATGTATATAGGATTGTGATGATCTTTGTAAGTAGCTTGTGAAGCATCTGGATTGATGGAAAAGATGCAAGTATGAGAGCACGTATTTATTCCTTAATATCAATATGATTCCACATACATGATTCAAAGATGGCCATTCAGACATAATTGATGACAAGAAATAAATTATGTAGACTATGGCAAACAAGAACAGAATCGATCATGTCTACTTTGGCAATATGGAAATAGTTGTATGTGATTGCTCTCAGATTTTAGGGTTTGAATTGAGGATTAGAATCTCCACATCAACCACAGTACAGTCTATATTCTGTTAACGACAACTTTCCCAGAAGATACAACAAAGTGGCACAGACAAGAGTCGACTGAACTGAACCGACAAGTGAATGTCAGTGAACAGTACATATCACAGACGGTTCTTTAACATAACAGTCTGTGATGTTATTTGTCACAGACGGTTATGTTACCTAACCGTCTGTGATATCTCAACATCACAGACGGTTCTATTATATAACCGTCCGTGATATCTCAACATCACAGACTGTTCTATTATAGAACCGTCTGTGATAATACATCACAGACCGTTATATTTTAGAACCGTCTGTGATGTGCTCTCCTCTATATATCTCCCGCGCGCAGGGCTCATTCACAGCGCGGCAAACCCTAACTCTTTGAGACGTTTTGTGTCCCGCGGCGGCCTCCCCCTCCCGGCGTCCTCCCCCTCCCGGCGTTCTCCCCCTGGGCGTCCTCCCCCTCCCGGCGTCCTCCCCTCGGCGTCCTCCCCCTCCCGGCGTCCTCCTTGGCGTCCTCCCGGCATCGGCGTGCTCCCCATCGTCGTCCTCCCCTGCAGCCGACGTGCTTCCCTCGGCGTCCTCCCCTCGGTGACCTCCCCCATCGTCGTCCTCCCCCGCAGCGACGTGCTCCCCATCGTCGTGCCTGGCCTCTCTTCTGAACAGCAGTCGGTGTTGTTCTGGTGTAAGTGTGCTGCGCATCTTTCTTTCTTTCTTTCATTGGTATGGGTGATTGGTATTGCTCTATGAGTATCGATGAACCGTCGAGTATTTCGGGGACTAGCCATCGAGCTAGAGGCCGTTTCTCGATCTGGAGGCTCGATTTTGTTCTACTCTGCTGCCGATGATGATTCAATTAAATGAGGCTATATTGATCTCGCTAGTTAGTGAGTTCCTTACGTGATTCAACCTTTGTTTAGATCATTGTGTCTAGAATTCAACTTGGTCGATGTTCTTCTTTGTACATGTGATATGCTATCACATCGTGATTCAGCTCTTATACTCGTACTTATTTTCTGCTTATCTGCTGTGTGGATGTCCTAGTTTTAGGGGAGGTGCTGCCGAAATTTTTATTAAGTTCGGCAACCTCCTAGTTCGCTTGTCCAGCTGTTCAGTAGCTTTTCATAGTCCATAGTTGAGTTCTAGTGAATCAATTTTCTTAACCAGTGCTGAATTGCGTAGATTCACTAATCTCAGATTTGTATACCCTGTGATATATTGTTGAAATTGATGTTGGAGGGTTCTTAATTAAGAGCAACCCATCAATTTAGATAATCTGAGAGCAAAGTTGCTTATAAGCTAGTCCTTTGTGTTATCTTGTTTATGTCATACCTCTTGTGTGTGAATTATGTATTCTCATATATATGCTTAAGAGGAATAATAAACAAAGTCTTGCTCTTATACTCGCACTTATTTCTGCTTGTCTGCTGTGTGGATGTCCTAGTTTTAGGGGAGGTGCTGCCGAAATTTTTATTAAGTTCGGCAACTTCCTAGTTCGCTTCTTTTGCTAAAAGGATAATAACAAGCCATTTAGGCTAGTTCTTTTAAAAGGCTAATAACAAGCCATTTAGGCTAGTTCTTTTAAAAGGCTAATAACAAGCCATGGTATCCACAAACTTATTCACTCTAATTTAATTTTATTTGTTCTTCTCTTTTAGTTCGCCTGAAACTATTTTAACTTATAAAGAAGATGTCGTCCTCTAATCCATCATCTGAATGACATGATGTGCCCTCAAAAGAAGAATCGACCCGCGCTGCAAGAGGACCAAACAAAAGGCCAACAGACCGATATACCATTACAGAGATCGATCCAAAGGATGGGGCCCCTAGAAAGCCAAAAAAGGCAGCGAATGCATTTCGGAGTATGTGCGGGATAGTAGCACGGGAACGGGTTCCGATCACGCTATCTTCCAAGAGGTTGGTGACTATTGAGCTCGCAATGCCTTGCTGACGGAAGTTCTTTCATCGTTCAACATTCCAGAAGAATTCGCTCCCCTAGTGCGACGGTATGCACTGCTTGCGGCAGGAAAGGCATGGAAGACCTTCAAGCATACGCCAGAGACTACGCCAAGAAGAATATAGATCCATACTCTAAGTATGGGTTCATTGATGCGAACACGTGGCGGCGTTTTGTTGAGATGAAGACGAGCAGATTAATTCGCATGCGTCAAAGTGAAGCAAACAAGGTCTTGCGAGCAAGGAACACTCACCCCACAGACTCAAGATCTGCGCTCACGCGGGAAGAGAGCGCAATGGGGCGGGGAGGGCGAGGAGGGTATCTCGCCATTTTCAGCAATCACAGATCCACGTGCTGAGGCGGCTAAGAGCGAGTCTTGACCACATCCTCATAACCGCCTCCTTCAGAAACCCAGCGGACGAGGAAATGCCTAGCGCTCGGTAATATATAAATCGAACTACCAATTTTACGTAATTAGTCCATGACTTCATAAGTGAAATAACTTGTTAGGATCTTGCAGGTAGCGTTGAGTACACAATCGGTCGATGGCTCTTTTTTGCCAGACAGGGAGAAAGATGCACTGTCCATGGCCTTGGGAAACAAGGAACACCCTGGTCGTACAAGAGGCATAGGGGTTTTTGTTCCATGGAAAACTGGATTCCCAGAAGACTTCCACGTATACCGAAGTAAGAAGAGAACTAAAGCCGAGCGCGAGTCAAATCTTATAAAGAATTTGGAGGACAAGTTGAGAGGAGAGTTGAGAGAAGAGTTGAGGGGAGAACTGAGAGAAGAATTTTATGAAAGGATAAGAATCCTCGAGGAAAGGCTCACCAATCAAGAAAGAAATACTGTACAAGCCCCAGAAGTATGTCCGCAAGTCAGCCCCACTGCCCGTAAGAGCAGCTGTGCATCCGTTCCTCCAAGTGACATAGATGAACATAGCGGGACTTATCCTGTATGTGACATTAAGGTGGCCACGCAGTGCAATCTCCAAGTGAGAATTAACAATGGCACCGTTCCTCTGACGGCTGCTTGGGGCATGGCATATCCATCCACTAAGGGGACCATGGTGCACGGTACCATGATAGCGCCGGGTTTCACCAAGGTCAATTGATGTGACTTTGGGTCCCGATCTTTCGATGAGAGCGATAACTTCGATTTGGAGAAATTGACTTTGACGATCCGACTACAACGCGACGACGACGATCGCCTTAGCAATCGCTAAACCAACTCCAGAGGGTTATTGATCTTGCCGTTAGCACGATCAACTTTGAACACGAGGTTCGATTCACGCATGCAACGAAGAACAAGCAAGAACAATGGTAAAGCAATCTGAAATTGCGAATATGAATGAAAGATTTATAAGATGGGGTTCTGAAACAAGGAGCTTCTTAGGCGGCTGTTGAGCACGTCTGGAAGACTCAAAATAGTAGCAATGGCTAAACTATCAAATAAACAAAACCCAAAAACTAAAGTACGGCGGTAGCAAACAATATATAGATGTAAGTGGCGGCTAGGGAGCAGCTAGGGGCGTGCAGCACCCATGGGGGGTGGCCAAGGGGTTGCCCTAGCGTTACATGGGCTTTGGGCCCAAAAGAAAGGTGGCGCAGCACCTGGAGTTTCTGGCCTGTGACACTCTTTTGCGATTTCCTATTGCTCTAGGATGAATTTGGCACTGGGGCAGGATCCATTGGAAAGTAGACTCTGAGATCTTTCAAACGTGTACTCATGGGCCTCTAGAAACCTCCAGAATCAAAAGTTATGGTCGTTTGAAGTTGATGCTGTCGCGGAGGCCGAACCCGCGAATTTGCTGATTCCAAGTCCAACTTGCGCATATGATGATTGTGCTTTATGCTTGGCATTTGGAGGTTCTTCTCCTTGGTTCCTAAGGACAATAAGATCATCACAAGAATTAAATAGCATTCCATTCTGTGAATCATTTGTATAAAAACTTAGGAACGAATTTACCTGATAATTGAGTAGACGTGCTCGAGCACGAGTTGTAGGTCCTTGTAAAACTTGTTGTGTATGCGAAGAATCACTTGGCGTGGTTGTGTCAATAGGGAAGATGTCCTCATCATCCTCCCCTTCTTCCATTTGAGTTGTCCTCGACTCAAGCTCTTCCTCTTCTTGGGCTATAGGTGACGTGATGGAGTTGGTCCAACTTGGTGTGGACATATCTATAGTAGTGATGTCCTCATCATCCTCCCCTTCTTGAATTTGAGTCGTCATCGACTCAAGCTCACCCTTTAACTCATCTTCAGCACTAAACATTCTTATATAGATCCTGCATTTATTTAAATAAAATAGTAGCTCCGCCTCTTTATATATTTTAAAGACATGAAAAACATTTAGAGGATTCACCTGATAATTATCCATATAGCTCAACACTTCTTTGCAACATATAATGGCTTGATGAGCGCTAGCACTATTCGATGCTTCCTCCCCTCCTTGAAGGAAAACCGTCCCCGGTTTTGGACATGCAATTTGCTCCCTTTCTTGCTGTAAAATCAGATCGGTACCGTGGTCATTGGTCTCCTCCTCAAAAGTAGGAACATCACAATCTCCTAAATTTTCATCCGTTGTTGTAGGTGTCGGGGTATCCATATCTCGTTCCATAGTCGAAGGGAATGTCCCATGCTCGACTTTCTCATCTTCCACGTTCTCAATCTCTTTTTGCTTGTACTCATTTGTCTGCAAAATGTTAGCCACAAGAGGAGGTGCAGCAACAGGCGCCTCAAGTGAAGCTAATAGTGCATTCAAACATTCAATACTACAAGCACTTTCCAACATTTGTGAAAGAGAACGATATGTTTGATCAATAAGAATATCTTGAATACCCTTATTAAGCCCATGTATGAACCTAAACTGGATAACTTCATCAGATTCTTCTAAACCACAGCGTAACAAACAAGTTCACAATTCACGATAGTATTCTCTAACAAAGATTACTCCTTGTTTTAAGCATTGAAGTTTAGTAAGCAAACACTCAAACATAATATTCAGGAACAAATTCAAATCTCATAAATTTTTCATGTCATTCCAATTCTCAGGTTTTCTCCCTTTTCTACAAACATGCTTCCACAATGTTAACGCTTACCCAGAAAGCACATTAGCGGCAAAACAAATCTTTTCATTTTCAGACAAATCATACATGCCAAATTGTTTGTCTACCGCTATTTCCCAATCAATATATGCTTCAGGGTCAAAGTTTCCAGCATATGGAGGCAATGTTAATTTGAGGTTACCGTATTCAGGAGTAGGAGACGAAGCCGTCATGTTGTTCATGTCGCAAATTCTTTGGTTGAATCGAAGTGAACTCGTTTCATGTGGACCTGTCATGATTAGTAGACAACAAGGAAAAACACAGCCATATGTAATCTCCTAGCAACTACTAGATGTGGTTAAACAAGTTGCTCAACTCTCAAACTTTAACCAAAACTTTTACAAGTTCTTACCGTGCAGCAGGGGTTGTCGGCCATTGGCGGCATCAAAAGTTCTCCCAACCTTGGATAAAGCGATTGCCAAGGGACCGAACAAACGTACGAGGTAGAATATGTGGAGCTTGGTAGGCTAAGTTAATTTCCTATGCAATCTGATAATTCTAGTTATTGTAATGATAAGTAATGATCCAAACTAGAATTCACAAGTCATAGTTGCCGATCTCAAAGATATAAGTGAATTTCAAGGCAACACACTGCATAAAGATAATGAAACTTAATGCAACCAATGGAATGAGCTAAATAAGAATAATTCAGCACCAACACTCGTGTTGCATAAGTTATGGAGAGACGCTAGCTAATTGCTTTAGAAAAGGTAAAAGGGCACAAGATTGCTCACTCCTTAATACAATTGCACAATCTGAAAATGACAAACACAAATTAGGGTTTTGATCAATGTAGTGCTGCCGGCCACTATTCTCTTCTCTTTTCTATCTCTTTTTTTTTCTTTCTTGGCCTTTTGGCTCTTTCTTTCTCTTTTTTTTTGGTGACTTTCGGCCAACACTAGTATGAGCAAAGTTTTAGAATCCCTAACTTGATATCACAAGAGATATGATAATGCAACGTATCAAAAGGAGCAGCCCTAAGCAATTTCAAATCGCTAGTCTCAATTGGGATCAAAGTATTCGCAAAGGATGAATTGGTTCCCAAAGGTATGTGCACTAATATTTTAGAATTTTATGGTTGTAGATGCTACTGGACTCAACCAACTCAAAGGAACAAAGCTAGAACACAAATTGAAGAGACAAACCCAAATTCGGCCAGAACTATGCAATAAGGTTGTGACTGCAATTAAGGTATGAAAATGACCGAATCAAGCTTGCTCACAATGTAACAAAATGATGGTACTGCTCTAAGCTTTAAAACAAGTATTCAAACACACAATTTGGAGCTCATATGTAGAAGTTATGGCCAAAACACTAAGATGCACAGATTTAACAAAATTCAGCCGATTTGACCAAATCCGAATCCGAGTCAAATTCGGTTTGAAGGAGTCCGAATCAGAAAGGACACCCAAAACCGTTTTTGTAGAGGACTCTTCAAGGATTCAGGAAAGTATAAAAACTTCTCAATCGGACTTCGGATATGAGAGTTATGATCAAAATACCGAACCAACCTGGATTGCAATTGTCACTTGCTTCCCGAATTTGATGGCCAGATTAAACAACCTTTCGTGTGGAATTAGAATTCATGCCCAACTAGGTTTTTGTGGAGCTTGTCTCAAGGTTTTAGAAAAGTGCAAAAACACTAGAATCCGAGCTCGTATGCAAAAGTTATGAACAAAACAAAGAACTGGACAGATTGGAATAAAAGCTACGCGAAGGAAAAACGATCAGCAACTAAAACAAGAACTCTAATGGATCAAAACCTAACAAAACTCACTAAAATACCAGATTGAATCTAAAGGTTGAATTTTTATGGAGGATTTTCAATTTTGGACAGAAAACAAAAACTAATCTAGGGTACTGAATCTCTCACCGAGCAACTTGGCGCTCTGATACAACCTGATGTGACTTTGGGTCCCGATCTTTCGATGAGAGCGATAACTTCGATTTGGAGGAATTGACTTTGACGATCCGACTACAACGTACGACGATGATGTGCCTTAGCAATCGCTAAACCAACTCCAGAGGGTTATTGATCTTGCCGTTCAGACGATCAACTTTGAACACGAGGTTCGATTCACGCATGCAACGAAGAACAAGCAAGAACAATGGTAAATCAATCTGAAATTGCGAATATGAATGAAAGATTTATAAGATGGGGTTCTGAAACAAGGAGCTTCTTAGGCGGCTGTTGAGCACGTCTGGAAGACTCAAAATAGTAGCAATGGCTAAACTATCAAATAAACAAAACCCAAAAACTAAAGTACGGCGGTAGCAAACAATATATAGATGTAAGTGGCGGCTAGGGAGCAGCTAGGGGCGTGCAGCACCCATAGGGCGGTGGCCAAGGGGTTGCCCTAGCGTTACATGGGCTTTTGGCCCAAAAGAAAGGTGGCGCAGCACTTGGAGTTTCTGGCCTGTGACACTCTTTTGCGATTTCCTGTTGCTCTAGGATGAATTTGGCACTGGGGCAGGATCCATTGGAAAGTAGACTCTGAGATCTTTCAAACGTGTACTCATGGGCCTCTAGAAACCTCCAGAATCAAAAGTTATGGTCGTTTGAAGTTGATGCTGTCATGAGGCCGAACCCGCGAATTTGCTGATTCCAAGTCCAACTTGCATATGATGATTGTGCTTTATGCTTGGCATTTGGAGGTTCTTCTCCTTGGTTCCTAAGGACAATAAGATCATCACAAGAATTAAATAGCATTCCATTCTGTGAATCATTTGTATAAAACTTAGGAGCAATTTACGATAATTGAGTAGACGTGCTCGAGCACGAGTTGTAGGTCCTTGTAAAACTTGTTGTGTATGAGAAGAATCACTTGGCGTGGTTGTGTCAATAGGGAAGATGTCCTCATCATCCTCCCCTTCTTCCATTTGAGTTGTCCTCGACTCAAGCTCTTCCTCTTCTTGGGCTATAGGTGACGTGATGGAGTTGGTCCAACTTGGTGTGGACATATCTATAGTAGTGATGTCCTCATCATCAGTGTGGACGGGGTATTTGATAGTTTCAAAATTGTCGATCTACAGAAGCCGTCAAACGACGAGATCGTGAAACTTGGGGATGCCATTGGCACATTCATCCAATGGCCTAACAGCGACATCTCCCTGGTCGCCCCTTCTGTCATGCAACAACCGCGATGATCTGATTCGCCTATTGTATCGCCGTCTGATCAGTTGGTTACCAAATCAGCGATCGACAAACAGACTCCACTTGATGTACATAATGTTGACCTCTTTCCTGCCCATTCCTCTCCCGTGAAGGGTTCATACAAAACAAAGAAAGGCAAGGGCAAACAGAAGAAAGAAGGGCAAGAACAAGTGTACTATCCATCTGCTGAGTTGGCTAAACAATACAAGCTAGGAGAGCCGTTACTAACGAAAGGCATCGTAACTTCACTTAGTATACCTTGCCAACAATTGCATAAGTGGTATACCCAAGAAGCTGGAAAGCCAGAGCGTGAACGTACAACAAGTATCAGCGTTATGTTCAAGTATGAACATCTATTCAACGACTTCAATGGGGGCTTCTTCACGGTCGATTTTCGGACTTGTTCCATCTCTACAACCTCGGCGCCCTCGGCGCCGCACTCATAAGATGCTGGACCTTGTAAGTGTGTGCTATCACGGTCTACATTCGTCTAATAGTGATAAATGTACTCCAATATATATATAATTAGCCTTTGTATATATAGATACATGCAACTTGAAGCGACATTAAGCAGAAACTATCGATCGGTTTCCTCGACCCACATATAGTCTCAAAGCAAACAATGGATGATGATATAAACATGGTCGAGAAATACGTGATAGAGGCATTGCTAGCACAAAAGATAAAGAATTCATACTTATACCCCATAACCCGGGGTAAGTGCTACCACATGCTATACTTTAGTGCATCTTTGCACACAACTCTGTTTTGTTCATTGTCCATTGTGATATACATGTAGGTTTCTTCGGGTTCTAATTGTAATTGAACCACCACAAACGGGTTAAGTACCTTGATTCGGACGTGGCGGAAACCACGACTTGACACCTATCGCAAAATTACTCACCGGTAATCACGTTTCCCTCGTACATGGTCGTGTAAGTTGTTCGAGTTTATATTGCTATTGGAATGGCTTAGGCTAACCTTTTGCAATCTTGTAGGCGTTCAAACACGTGAAAGATTGGACTAAACTACAGACATGATTTGAACTTTTAAATTATCCGCTATACACAACAATTCTATATCAAACCCCGTAATAGTGACTCTAGAACTAACCGTAGGTTTTATTTGCGATGCCACGGCAAGGTCGTGGAAATAACCTATGTGGATTTTATGTTTGCTACAACATGCAAACAATAAATAAGCTAAAAAAGTAGCGAAGACAGTTAAAGCTGCGTTGGTCGAGGCCCATTTGAGCAAACATTAGAGGAAAGTTTGTTTCTTCCTCGCTCACCGAAGTAATACATAAAAAAGCGTGTTCCACGCGCTTGATAACCAGAGTTGTACAATTGTCAAATGGTATTCATTAATTCTGGAAAATATGTCAAAAACTTGCGGTTATTCTTGTTTATACGATTCATTGTATTGTCACATGATATTATCCTTAATACATATTTGCTCATCTTGAATGCAACAACTTAACAATGTCTTGCTTGTTGGAACTAGATGTTTTCCTACACCCTCGTGAGAACCTCCATTATTTATGGTTTGTTGTTGAAATTTTCATCTACTTAGGTATTCTGCATCAATATTTACGAGACACGGCCGATTATAGATGTTGTAATTGAATATCTGCACTTCCTATATGCATTGAGGCATGATTTGTCCGATCGGGATAGACTTAAAATATAAACATTTTGCGCTTTTCTCCCTTCTTATGATAATGTTGATGGAACTCGACTAATAAATCAACCAAGACCCTTGAGCGGCATGGCGCGGCGGCAACCACGGTCTTCTCCATCGAGCCGGACACACTAGAGTGTGTGATTTGCTTCATGCCATACTGAAGTGGCTTTACTGCGAAGTCACCGTAGTGCCCGCGGTGCGAGTAGCGGATGACATGCTCTTATCTGCGTCACCGTCGTGCCACGGTGGGAGAACATGGTACTTTGGTAAAATTGTAGATGTACTTGATAGATTACTTTAGGTAGGGTAATTAAAGATTGAACAAATGTGATTGCAAAGTCGGGTCTTCCATGCGGAAGGACTTTGGAACACCGACTTGAATGGAAAGAGGAGGCGGGAGGAAGCGGGTGGGCGGTAGTGCAGCGGAAGAAGGCGGCCTTGGTTATAGATAAGGTTGTCTTCTTGGCGTGCCTCTTTCATCCAAAGTCAACATAGAATTAACTAATGGAGGTTTAACTGAGGTGTGGGAAAAAAGGTCATCCTGAGGCGGTTCTTATTTGAAACCGTGCGTGATATGTTCATATCACAGGCGGTTGTGATTTGAAACCGTCGTGATAAGTTCAAATCACGCAGCGGTTGTGATTTGAAACCGCTGTGATATTTAGTTATCACGAGGCGGTTGTAATTTTAAACCGTCTATGATATTTAGTTATCACAGACGGTTTCAAATCATAACCGTCTGTGATAATTAAATTTCCTGACGGTTTATTAATCTAACCGTCTGTGATATATATTTTCTCGAGCGGGTAGAGAACCGTCTCGATGATCTCCTTCATCACAGACTTATTATTCTTGACGGTTCACAAAACCGTCTCGATAACGTTCTTGAGCGAAATGCTGTGATGATGTTTTACGTAGTAGTGGCACCATATACTTTTGAATATTACCGGTTAGCACTTCTACAAGCGGTTGGTATTAATAGCCGCTAGCTTCCGCTCTAGCGGTTGATAATACTAACCGCTTGCATAGGGCCTTTCCACTCCGCCCATCCATCGTTCTACAAGCGGTTAGTAATATTAACGACTTGTAGAAGTTCTTTACAAGGTAGATAACACCAACGCTTGTAGAGCACTTCTACAGCGGTTGTTATTACCAACCGCTTGTAGAAGTGGGTTCCTATATAAGTTGTTACTCGCTCTTCCTCACACCCCAAATTTTCTAAGTCTCCGCTTCCTCACACCCCAAATTTTCTAAGTCTCGGTGCCGCCTCCTCGCCGAGACCAGCGCCCGGCGCCACCTCGCGCGTAGCCTCCTCCGCCACCTCGCCGCCGCCTCCTCTCTGCCACCGCTCGGCGCCACCGCCATTCCACCCGGAGGACCGAGGTATATTGCTTGCGCCGCCCTCCTCCTCCTCTCTAATCCCTTGCCTGCAAGGTGTTCAAGTGAAATAGTGAGGAGCGGTCCGGCTAAGGCTGGGTGCCATGGTGCAGGAGCAAGAAGAAGGAGGAGTGAGGAAGAAGGGATGGGTGCCGGGGAAGAAAGTGGCGGAGGGGGAAGAATGAGGATGAGGAAGAAGGGCAAGCTATGAGAGAAAATAGGGATGGATAGGATTACTTCTTTTTGTTCTTGCTGCATGATTTTTGAAAATTTATGCGAGTAATTTGGAGATAGCAGGCATTAGCTACTCTTATACATTTGGTTATGCATTTTGCAAGCCAACTATTTCATTTACTATTTCTTGTCTTTGATTCGAGTTTACTTGAGATTTACTTCTTGTCTTTTGCAAGCCAACTCTTATACACACAAAGGAGAGCTACTAATGCAAGTGAAACAATGTATTTTGGACTAGTTTACTTCAGTAGGAAAAATAGTCATTTCCAGTGAGATGTGCAGTAGAATTTGTGAAAACATTTATGCCCTGGGACGTAATCACCATCTATCCTTTATTCCAGATTGATATCCCCTGAAATTATGGCACTACTGAGTGCAAGAGGCTGGTCAGATGAAGATAAGGACTCAGTAAAATTTGCTTAATAAAAAATAATGAATCATTCTTATTCCATACTAATATGATTTTCAAAAAATGAAATAAGGTTATAAATCCACAACTAGAATGTTAATAGTCTATTACACCAAAAGAAAGCAAAGCGATCATTCCATGTCAACCACGCACGTCACCTCGTGGCTCCGTCTCTCAGTGTATCGTATGCTCTCCTGGCAGCCATGCTTTTGGAACTTGCAGGTGCTGGTCAAGCCAGCCAGAACCTTCTCCAACGGTCGGCACCTTATGTCGCCGATGGGCTCGCCACGGCCGGCAGCGCAACGCCCGTTGAGTAGGTCCTGTCTGGCATGCTACAGTTGGTCCTCCTCATCAACACCACCCATATACTCAGAATATATACTTCTTTTCGACGAGGAATCGCTAGTTTCTGTTTCGTTCCTAATTAAGCCTCTCCTCTCTAATTTCCTTCTTTTTATTTTTTGTCCTATCTAGGTTGCGCTGAAAGTGCTCATAAATTTCCTTTAGAACTTGACTACAATGGGCGACATTCAAACCATGCCAAGTGGTGTTTCAATCGGGTTACACCGCCTCCTTTTTTCTTGGTGAGCGGTACCTCCATCAGCTGATCTCTATCTTATTGTTGTGTTCCCACACAGCGTCACTTTGGTCTGCCATCTACTAATCAAAACAATAAGAAGTTAGCTAATACAAAATATGAAGTTTATGTCAGTTTTTGCCAAAACTATACATTAGTTCTTGCTAACAACTATACGTATGTGATAGCATTAAAAGCTCTTACATCAATAAATGCTACAAATAAAGATTCCAACAATCCTTGCCTAAATTATTATGAAGTATTCTGGCAACATATCATGTATTAATCCTTACATGCATCTACGGATTCATACATAAAATTTTCGACTACCAAATGAGTTTGTTTTACGGATTCAGCGGCGACTGGATCTCGTCGGAAGGACAGAGGAGAGCTGCTTAGGACATGTACAGTGGTATAGACGGCAGCTGTCTATATTATATCTCCACATCATCTATAGACAGCACTAAAAATAACTCATACAATGGATCGTCCATATAGTTGTCTGTAATGGTCTCTCATCTAATTAACAGACTGTCTATACAATGGTACATACAATAAAAAGCTGTTTATAAGACCGTCTGTTAAATAGTAGACAAAACTTTTCTCTCTTCTCCTTCTCTCTCCTCCACATCACCTAAAATCCTAGATAACGTGATCTTATAGATAGCTGATATATACTATTGTATATGCCCTTAGGACTGCAATAATTGTGTTCAAACAAGTTCGCATTCAACTTAAAACGTGCATGCATCTTTAACGTCGGATCAGGCTAACGGGCCTCCAGTATAAACAGTGGTAGGCCGGCGCTGTTTGCTTTTTTTTTTTTAATTTTGTGTTTTCGTTTTGCCTCAAATTTGTCTTCCAAATTTGGTTTTGTTTTTAAGAAACTTTGATCTTATATGCCACTCAACTATTAATACAAAATTTAGGGAAATTTAAGATAAATCTTTCAATTTTTTTAAAATTTGAATTTGAACCAGATTGGTTTGCCGAATGGGTTGAGAAGCCGAACCAGACTGATATAGACGATTTTCGCTTGAAAATCGTCGATTTCGTCAACCCCGATCGATGCTCAAACTGAAACAGCAATCGTGCCTAGCTGTCTCGAACATAACTTGATTCTGATATGTCGGCCACGACGACCAGACCACTATTAATTTGGAACAGCGATGCGATGATGGACAGGTGCATGCATGCGAGCACAAGTAAGCCCTGCTGCATTGGGTGCGCCTGCTAGTCGTGTTAGGAGGCTCGAGATCAATTAGGCTGCTGGTGAAGTCCACGGGACAGCGAAACCGTGAGCGATATGCAAGCATGCGTAATTGCATACCGGTCTGCCAGCGTGCCATGCGCAAGCATCGGTCAAAGGTGACGTCAGTTAGCTAGGCTCTCTGTGTGCATGCGATGGGCACGGTAAGCAACTCCTGGCCACTCCTTCGGTCGATTTTTTGTAAGAAAAATGTCTGTCGGATCTCTTTCAGCTATGAAAAAGGCTAATTTGAGGGCGTTTAAGTGTCCGCACCTGCTTCCTTCTCTCATCAGTAAGACGATTATTTGAATAGGTTGATAATCTATAAAGATTATATGGAAGTCAACTAAAATATTTTTAACAAATGTTCACTTGAACATTAACCATATTAAATTATTTTTGACTTCAGGAAAAATCTACATTAAAGTTTAAATAGAAATAAAAATTCAGAAAATTCCAAAAATACAATAACTCATTAAATCAACTCAAATGCAAAAATTGGAATGTTGCATAGTGTCTAGATCCAGTTAAACTACTAGTACTTCTCGATCGCTTTCCCATTTTAAGGCTAGTTCTCATTTGATACTCCGTCATTTGATCATCGGTACCAAGTACACGTCATTCTAACTTTTATTTTATTTTTTTATAAATGCATGTCATTATGCAATTTTGAGACAACTTTTTATCATTTTTTTCCTTCTATATCCTTTCCCTTTAGCTATTTGCATTGTCATTTGCTACATAGACTTGAGTAAGATGACAATCCAAAGATATAATAAATAGGGTAGTATAATCTTTTAGGGCATGTACAATAGGCATTAATTGCTGGCTCTAAAAAATTGCCACATAGGCAGGAAAGCTAACGTGGAGGAGAGAGATGGGAAGGAGAGAGAAACAGTGTTGTTTCGTGAAACAACGACTCTTGGCGCGGAGATAAAAAAAACGATGCTAGAGCAATCTGTTGGAGAGCCAGCCGGCCCTAGCGTCTCCTACCGTAAAAGAGGTGCATGCAGAAAATTAATTATCAGGCATTTAATGAAGAGACAGCTTTAGAGACAACCCTTTATATGTGAACTGACTCTTACTGACGTGGACT
The DNA here is from genome assembly GCA_036346375.1 of Guadua angustifolia. Classification (NCBI taxonomy): domain Eukaryota; kingdom Viridiplantae; phylum Streptophyta; class Magnoliopsida; order Poales; family Poaceae; genus Guadua; species Guadua angustifolia. The sequence goes on from JAYEVE010000376.1 coordinate 52,045, forward strand.
GTCTAGGAGATTGAGTCGGACTCAACCTTTGTATATGTCCTTATAGATATATGTTGGTAGTAGTGCAAGATCTAGCATGACATCGGCTCAGAAATCCAAAGATTATGTTTGTAACGGTGTACAAATACTAGTAGTACAAAGTACAATGTTTTTTGCCCGCTCCTAGCAATCGCTGGGCAGCGGAGGATCCAAATCCCATGAACGTTGTTCGTTGGGTCAACAACTAGGGCTGGAAAAAAAGTTTGTTGAGCTGGCTCGGTGGCTCGTTTCAAAATTGCTTCGATTATATTCATTTTTCTTTTGAAATAAAAATTAGTTGATTTGGAACAAGAGTCAACTTCGGCTCGGTTCGTTAGGCTCGACTCGTTAGACTCGGTTCGAAGTTGAGTCTCAAACAATACGGAAGACTATAATAGTTCATTTGGGTCGTTTTCCACCCCTATCAACAACCGCTGCGACTTTGGGACTCTTGACGATCGATCGGGCTGCCATTAGAGACAAAACAGTTTTGGATACTGTTAGAAGCTACTCCTACGGTTCAGTTAGTTCCAAATGCTAGACCAGTCTACGTACATCTATTTTTTTTTGTAAGTACAGGCTGTGCTCCAGCTACTTCACTAATGACAGTTCACCAAGACCTAGCTAGGAAAGTTACACCATTAAGACCTATGACCGTTCTTCACTGCTACATAACTAGACATCACAACGGCCTATTAGAAGCGGTTTGAGTGCGAACCGTTGTGATGTTCGCACCAGAAGCGGTTTGTAGGCAACGGTCCGGAGAGGGCTTTCAGAAGCGGTTTAAGACATGAACCGCTTCTGAATGTTGCTTTCTAGAAGCGGTTCTTGTCTCAAACCGCTTCTGATTTTCAAGCGGTTTGAGGCAAGAACGCTTCTAGAACTCAACATTCGAAGCGGTTCGGTTCAAACCGCTCTGAAACTCCTCCAGCATAGCGTATTAAACCCTTCTTCCTCCACGAGCCAGCAGAGGTACATCGAACAGAGAAGGGCTGGCCCAGCGTTGTTCTTGGGGAGGTGCTGTCCAAATTTTTAATTAGGGGTGATTAACTCCAAATTAAGTGTTTCAAGGTTAGTAACATCATGTGATCATCCTTCTCACCTAGAGATTGCTATTTTTTTTCAATGGATGTGGAGAAATCTTGAACTTTTTAGGCAAGATCACCATGATCAAAAATTTGTTTTCTATGCTTGTTTTTGTTGTTGTATGAAGATGTAGGGTCGAGATCTAGTTCAAAATATAACATTACAAGGTAAAGGTGATTGGAAGCTTTAGATCTAGGTGGTTGTTAGCTTTAGAATCTTAAATATCACAATATTGTAAGGAAGTAATTATTGGTGTTTGAAATAAAATAGAAAAACATGTAGAATGATAAAAAATAATTACAAAGGTAGGAAGGGATACAAAATAATTAGAAAGGTAGGTCTTTAATTGGATGACGGTGTAGGTGGAGGTTTTTGTTGGGTTTAAGTGGTACATGAGCTTTAGATTTTTAAATGTAACTATAAGTTCGTTGTAATTTTATATGAAATTTGTTATAATTTTTAATGAAATTATAACTTAGTGTAGATGAATCGGCAATAGATGTACAATGCGGACCGTCGCTCGAGAGAGTTCATTGATGGCGTCAGAGCTTTTCTCGATCGTACGTTGCATTCTTGCCTCCATGTAGCTTCATATGTTGTCCGTGTGTAGATTGCAAACGAGAAGGAGCACTCCAGCGATGGCAAGTTATGAACCATTTGATCATGAGAGGTTTCATGCCAAACTATACCTGTTGGTCCAACCATGGCGAAGTACAGAAGATATACGCATGTCCTAATGATTGTATCCTGTATCGTAATGAGTATGCGATTTAGATGTTTGTCCGATTGTGCAAGAATCACGATATAAGGTGAAGCGTGGCGATCCGGTGAAATAGATGAGGCGTAAGAAGAAGAAACCTCCGGCTAAAGTGTTGTGGTATTTCCTGTGATCCCCGATTGAAGCGTATGTTTGCTAACAAAGCGCATGCCCGGATAATGCGTTGGCACAAAGAAAAGCGTAAGGGCGGCGGGATGTAGACACCCTACAGATGGCTCACAGTGGAGGAAAGTCGGCCGGGCGTGCAGGACTTCGTAGATGAGGTGAGAAACATAAGGTTTGGGTTGAGTGCCGATGGGATGAATCCTTTCGGAGAATTGAGCAACAACCATAGCACACTGTGCATTACACTATGTATCTATAACATTCCTCCATGGCTGTGTGTGGGAGATATACACCCTGGAGGCCCACAAGGCAGACTTGCCAGGCCTAATTGGACGTAACCAGGCCAGGCCAACGGCAAAGGACTAAAAGGCATCTTGGCGGCGAGCTATGGATAATCAGAGCAAACTCGATTAAGGAAACCCGAGTCGTATTAGGCAAAGGATGATTGTAATCCAAATTGATATAGAGTGGGATAGATATAAAGTGCAGTTTCCATCTCGTATCCGAGTGGGACTCCCTATTGTAGCCGCCCTTCTCTACTATATAAAGGGAGGGGCGGGGAGCCATCAAAACAGAACATCGTCAGCGAATAAGTTAGCTACTCATAATCCCAGAGCACAGGACTAGGGTATTATCTCCACCGTGAGAGCCCGAACCTGTATACATTGTGTGTCTTGTGCTACCATCGAGTTTCCGATTCAGCACTTAGCCCCCTTTTAATTATTGTCGGTAACAAACCTCGACAGTTGGCGCGCCAGGTAGGGGCTGCGCTAGGATCAAGCTTGGTAAACCCGATGGCGATCTTCACCAAAAGCATGGCCACCTTCATGCCGGCCCAGGCGTTCCGCTTCGGAAGTCTGGACTTCATCGCCAACAATTTTGGTCATCTTTCCCTCTCGATTCGGATCGGATCAATCTGGAGGCAACCTTGAGTCCCCTTCACCGTGAACCACTCGAATCGGGAGCAGGCGTGGCCATCGTCATGGACAAAAGCCAAAGCACGAACCCGTCTAAGTTAGAGTCGGTTGATGGTGGAACCAGTGGTCAAGTATCTTTGGAAAACCACTCGGACTTAAAGGTCGATGCAATTCATCTTCTGTTCCTCGATCCGGAAGGTGGGGCGGAAGATTTCGAGCTTCGCGGCATTTTGTGATAGAAGATTTGCGAGCGGAATCCCGAGAATGAAAAAGCGTGAAGCGGCTGCGAGAAGAAAAACGTCGGCGACAAGAAGGCCGTGCAAGACTCCTCCGAGCAGGAGCAGCCGCGTTAATGAAGAAATCCTGCGGACAAAGGTGGGGAACGGTCGGTTTTCATCGCCTCGTGAACATCGTGGCCTCAAAGCGCTTCTTGATACTTTGGGGCCTTTGCTTGTCCGGATAGCCTGCCGCTCCGTCGTAGCCTGAGTTGAGCCATGGTGGCGGCGGTTCAACAACACCGGGAGGAGCCATGTCGAACCCGCCTCGTCGATTCGTAGGCTGCTAGCGACAACACGGCTCGCGATCATCACGGCGAGAACTCCGGCGAGGAAGGCGTCGGCACCGGCATCAGCGGGACCTCGCATGGATTTAAATGTCGAGGCGGCGGGATCGGGAAGGCGAAGAAGCGGCAGCGTGAGAGATAACTTCTGAGCGTTTTGGCATTAGCCATGACGATCAGGCGATCCGTAACAATCCCCCTATTGTGGAGAGGAAAAGCGAAGGCCGCGGGCTAAATCACCCTATCGGCGTTCTCCACGGCGCAGCAGCGGCCCAATTGAGGGCATCCGGGCTTTCACCCCTCGCCTTGGCCGCCGAGTGGTGCGGCGAAGGATTCAACGAAGAGCATCACCAAGTTTGACGGAGAAAGGGACCTGAAGCTTGGCTCCAAGTTTACTCCACGGCAATCATGGCTCTTTGAGGCGTCGCAATGTGATGGCTAATTACCTTAGGTCATGCTCACTGTTCGGCTCAAGCATGGCTCCACAGGACTTAGGCAAATTCCATAGATTCACTGGGAAGACCTTTGTGAGCACTTCATCACCAACTTCGAGAACGCGTCTGAGCGACACAGAGCATAATGGGACTGTACAGCTCCGCGGAAGAAGAATGAGATGCTCAGGGAATTCATCCGGCGATTCATGCGAAGAAGAAAGAACACAATCGAGGACATCTCGAAGCGGCGATCATCGCGGCATTTCGAAGGGTGTCCACGACCCGACTTGATCAGAAGATGTCTCGAAAGCCACCATTCACCGTGAGTGAAATGTTGTTGGCGGACCGTTCTGTGACGGCCTCGGATGCTCTAGCAGCGGCGGGGATGATGCCGCGACAAAAAGACAAGAGGATTCTGCCGAGTCATCAAGGCAGCGGACGAAGCGGAAGCTGAAGAAATAGTGGCGACAACCGAACAAGACCCGACATCGCGACTACGAGGCGATGATGGAGGCTATTTGTCCTTTTCATCAAAAGGCAAACCGCTGCAAAAGATTGCTTCACTCGAGAAGATTTGCCAAGGAATCGAGAAAGGGGACCAGCAGGCGAAGCAAAGAAGAAAGAAAGAAAGCAAGATTCCCCGAAGATGATGAATATCGAGAAGGCAGAGCGAGCTCAATTACATCTCGGAGGCTCAATGGCTACGAGTCAAAGCGGAAGCAAAAACTCCTGACCGAGGGCGTCAGCGCCATCATGCAGCTGACTCCCGGTATCTCCGATGGTCAGAGGCTCCCATTACCTTCGGCCGTTCGGATCATCGAATCATCCCTTATCCGGAAGATTCCGCGGTATTGGACCGGTGGTGCGTAACGTCAAACTCAAGAGGTCTTTGGTCGGCGGAGGCGATGGGCTCAACGTTCTCTTCTCCAAAACTTTTGGCGACATGAAGATTCCTGTTAGAGCTAAGCGAGGCTCATCGCTCATTCCATGGGGTAATCCGGGACTTCTTGGTACCACTCGGACAAATCACTTTGCAGGTCACATTTGGAATCAAGGAGAATTTTGGACCGAGTACCTCAACTTTGAAGTGGTGACTTTCGAGACAGTATCACGCTATCTTAGGAAGGCTGAGTGCAGCGGATTCATGGCCGTACCACACTATACTTATCTCGTCATGAAGATGCGGGGCCAAAGGTATCATTTCCATCTGCGGAGATGTCAAGCAATCGTTAAATGCTGCGCTGAGAGAGCTGCGAGATGGCGAAGCTCAAGCGGCGGATAGAGAGAAGATCAAGCGGTATTTGAACACCAAGAAGATGAAGGAGAGGTGCCGGCCAAGAAACAGACCAGGGCAAGCCTAAAACCCGACGAAGGGGTCAAAAAGGTAATCCTTGACCCTTCCAACTCTGCCAGAACGGCTCTAATCGGAGCGAGGCCTCGCCCCAAATAGGAAGGCAGGCTCGTCACCTTTCTTGAACCAGCAGGACATCTTGGCGTGGAAACCATCCGATATGCGGTGTTCCCAAAGAGGTGATCGAGCACTCCTGAACGTTAGCGAGAAGGCCAAGCCCATCAAGCAACGGCTCAGAAGATTTGCTCGGGGCGGAAAAAAGCCATTAGGGAAGAAATCACAAAGCTCTTGGCGGCGGGTTTCATAAAAAAAGTGTACCATCGGTAGCTAGCGAACCCGGTGCTTGTTATAAAAAGAATAAAAATGGCGCATGTCGTTGATTATACCGATCTCAACAAGGCTTGCCGAAAGACCCTTCGGGACGCCTAAATATAGACCAAGTGGTGGATTGACGGTATTTGTGAACTCTGAGTTTTCTAGATGCATACTCGGGATACCACGGATCGAGCTAAAGAAGAAGATTGCATCAAGACTTCATTCATCACTCCGTTTGGCGCATTCTACTATGTCACGATGCCATTCGGTTTGAAAAAGCGGCGCAACTTATCAGCAGCGATCTGGCGATGTTTTCACTCCCAGATCGGGCGCAACGTGGAGACATATGTCGACGACGTCGTTGTCAAGACCCGCGCAAAGGAAAACCTTATATCGACTTAGCGAAACCTTGAAAGCCTAAGGGCTTACAAAATGAAAATGAATCGAGAAAAATCGTTTTTGGAGTCCGTCGGAAAAGTTACTCGGGTTTATTGTGTCTGGCGTGGCATCGAGGCAAACCAGAGAAGATCAATGCAATCCTAAAGATGAAACCTCCGGCCCGATCGGAAGGGCGTCGAGCTCACCGGATGCATGGTGGCACTTTCGTGATTCATCTCTTGGCTAGGATCTCGAGAATGCCTTTTTCAAACTTCTAAAGAAGAAGGATAACTTTCAATGGACCTCTCGAGGCCGAGAAGCTTTTGAAGAGTGAAGACATTCTTATCATCCCCACCGTCTTTGGTCCACCAAAGCAGAAGAACCCCTTTTCTCTACATTGCCGCCACGACTCATGTAGTCGTACGCTGCAATCGTTCGCGAAACGGAAGGAGGAGCACACCTTGAAAATCAATGACGGTTTATTTCGTCGGCGAGTGTTGGGAGAATCAGGTCGCTACCACAGTACAAAAACTATTGTCTGTTGTGTTACTCCGCCTCCATAAGCTCAAGCATTACTTCTAAGAACATTCAATAGCGGTGGTCACCACTTTCCGGCAGGGGACATACTCCTGTCGGGAGGCCACTTGGGAGGATCATAAAGCAGGCGGTCGAGCTCGGTGCCTTTGAAATCTCTTCAGTCGCGACGGCAATAAAATCTCAAATACTTGTCGACTTCACGCCGAATGGACAGAGTTGCAAACTCAAGCGACTCTTGAAGAAGCTGGAATCTTGGACAATGTATTTGACGGCTCCCTCATGCTCAATGGAGGCGGGGCGGCGTGGTCCTCATCTCTCCAACGGTGAACACGAAATCGTCCTTGAGATCCACTTCCGGCATCAAACAATGCCACCGTCTGAGCACTCATCCACGGGCCGCATCGCGATATCCCTCGGTGTCCGTGACTAACTATTGAGGCGACTCCATCTTTGGTAATCAATCAAGTTGAAGAAGGAGTGGTGCGTGCGTCGAAGACAACATGATGACTTATTGCCGGGGAGGTGCGGAAGGTGGAAGGCAAGTTCGACGGTGGAGCTCATTCCGTGCTCCGGCGTGACAGCGAGGCAGACGTGAGCAATTGGCGAGGATAGAATCCACTCGAACACTTGATACCGGCCGGTGTGTTTGTTGAAGAAATCCATAAGCCTTCAATAAGCCAAGCGAGAACAAAACAAATCGGAAGAAACACCCATCGAAGAAGAGTCACGGTCATCAATGCAGATTAGACGGCTCCTTTCTCAATTATTTGTTGAAGGATGAACTTCGGAAGACCGGACGGAGGAGGCGGGCGCATCTCACGGCGCGGCAAATTATATGATAGTAGGGCGAAATTGTTAGAAAAAAGTGCTTCCGGAGTTCTAAGGCGATGTATACGGAGCAAGAAGGAAGAAACCTACTCGAGAAAATCCACTCGGGAATCTGTGGGCATCACAGCGGCATCAAGCACTCACGGTGGGCAAAGCGTGTCGACAAGGCTTCTTCGGCCCATTGCCGTGACGATCTGAAGACATCGTCGAACTGTGAAGGGTGCCAATTTTCGCTCGCCAAATACACGTGCGGCCAGGCTGCGAGACAATTCCGATAACTTGGCCGTTCGCAGCCTGGGGGGGCTCGACATGGTCGGTCCATTAAAGAAAGCTCAAGGTGGCTTCACTCATCTCTTTGTCGCCGTGGACAAATTCACCAAGTGGATAGAAGCAAAACCAGTGGCCATAATCACGGCGGCCAAAGCCAAAGAATTCTTTCAAGAAATCGTCGTACGATTCGGCGTTCCAAACAGGATCATCACGGACAATGGAACCCAATTCCGAGGAGAAGATTTTCAAGATTGGTGTGACGAGCTTGGCATCAAAATTTGCTTAGCCTCGTGGCTCATCAAAAAATGCAGTTAGGTAGAAAGGAACAAGCGGCATGGTATTGCAAGGCCTAAAGGCACGCATCTTGATCGGCTCAAACCGTCGCCACCCGATGGGTAAAAGAATTGCCTTGATACTCTAGGAGTGAGAACTACCCCCCAGAACAGCAGGCGATCACCTTTCTTCTGGTCTCTGACTCGAAGCGGTTTACCCACCGAGTTGACCTTGGATCCCTCGGGTCGGAATTTCAAGGAGAAGCGAATCGAAGCAGAATAGAAGACATTGATCGAGTGGAGGAAGCAAGGGAAGTCGCCGCGATCCAGTCGGCCAAGTACCTCGAGCCTGCTGCGCCGTTACCACGGCAACGTCCAAAAGCAGGCGTTCTCCAAAAGCGTTGGTCTAATAAAGAGCGAAGCCACGAGCACAAGTTATCTCCGAATTGGGAAGGACCCTACATTGTCGATGAAGTGACGCGCCCAGGAGCTTACAGGCTTAGGCGAGAAGATGGCGCCATCATCAGTAACTCATGGAACATAGAGCAGCTACGTCGTTTTTATTCTTAAAAACGCTCTGTGGGTATTGAATCTCTCTCTAGACTTGCTACTCAATTGTTACTCAATTAAGCAGTAAGTCGGGGGCTACACCTAATAGTGTTGCGCATGCGCAACCCGTCTGTAAGATTATCTGTTTAAAAGAGATATCATATGTCAGCATTATTATTCAATTGACTTTCTACTCAATTGTTTCTCAATTAAGCAGTAAGTCGGGGGCTACACCTAATAGTGTTGCACATGTGCAACCCCGCTTGCTATCGGCTCTTGTCCGTTTTCTTTTCCCTACGGTCATGACTAAAATCCGAGTGCTCTATTCCCTCGATTGTGAGGCCCCGGACGAAAAAAGTTTAGTTACCTAAAGGCATGCTCGAGGGAAAAGGCCAACTCGCGATGCTCGGGGGCTATACTAATCGCACGAGGTGCTTAAACATAACGGAAGGAGAAAAACCACTCGGGAAAAGTCGAAAAGATCCAAGCAAGGGACGAGATAAATAACAAAGAGCTAAAACAAGTCCTACAAAAGGTCCAGCATCATTCGAAGACCACAGAAGATACGTACAACAAAAGCACTACCTCAATAGCAAAAGTGCTACTTTCCTTATGAAGATAAAAAGAACTACTCCCGGCGCGCGCGGCCGACGGCAGCGATAAGGGCATCCCTGGCCCTAACAAGTCGCGGAAAGACCCCGATCAAGGCGTCAACGGCGGCGGCGTCCCGGGCGGCGGCCTCCCGCTCCGCGGCTTCGGCCATGGCAAGGTCATGGGCAGCCCAAAGCTCGGCAAGATCGTCTTCAGGCCCCTCGGGAACGTCATCTCCAAAATTGAAGAGCAGGTCCTCAACCCATGGCTCGACCGGCCCTTATTCGAGGTCTTGAAGGGAATGTTAAAGTAAGGCTTTTTCATGCCGTCCCTCAGCTGGAATCCGGCGCCCCTGACCACTTTAGGGGAATTTTTGTTGGGAAAAGGCTTAAGAAGGAAAAGATGGCGAAAAAGATTGAAGTGGGGACGGATGCCAAGGAAGGCTTGCGAGATTGTGGCGGCAATTTGGAGAATGGAGTTGGGGTTGAGGTGAGTTAGTTCGATCCATAAAATTCAAGAATCTGTGAAAAAGGAAGACCTAGCCCGCATGAAGAAGGATTAGAAGACAACCACCTCTTGACGCGGGGAGTGGGGCATAATTCACTGGCGGCGGGTGGCGAAGCATCACCAATGGCGGAAAAACACGGTGCCCTAAATCCTCCAACCGCCCTTCGTTGTGACGAGGTAGCCCAATCCTTGGCGGCGGATGGATGGGCGGTTCTTGGGAGAAGGGGCGACATCCTCGAGCGAAGAAACCTTGCGATCATGAGCGGTTAGAGTTAACCCTAGCGGCCAGTCGCGAGAAAAAGATTGGAGAACCAAAGGGGTGAAAAAGAACAGTGCAAAGACACTTCGTTTTACTCTATGTTGATAAAGGGAGCAATGATAACTTTCGCCTCGAGCGGGAAATTGCGTTCCCCTTCTCGTGCCCTGGGGCCGCCCTTGGGAACACCGGGGTGGGTGGCGAAACGCATACGGCGTGTACAATCGCTGATGGCCCAATGAAATAAATTGGGAAATAAATGCGCCCAAGATGGGCCAAAAGCCAAAAATCCGTGATACGAGATCATGGGTATCACCCAAGGAAAAACATCCTCTTATGGTATGCCCCATCTTTGGGTCATGGTGATTATGTTCGAGAAGAATGAAGTCAGATACCATAAAGATAACTTAACAAAAACAAATGCCCACAGGGAACGATGCTCGTGTGTCCTCTAAAAAAAAAAGTGGCGGATGCGATGGGCGAGAATGAAATCGCTCTGTAAAAAGCCAAGGGTTATCTTTCGGATCGTCTATACCACTCGGTGAGTATGGAGGTGCACAGAAATATACCAAGAAAGCGAGTTGACTGATAAATGGGTTGAAGCTTGTTCGGAATAATCATACAAAAAAATTTAATCGAGTTCTTCGTGACCTCCCGCCAAACAAACAAGCACTCGGCTATAAGTACTCGGGAAGACTTGACCGTGAAAAGGCACTCGGGCCTTGAAGCACTCGGGGAACTCTTGTGGGAGATATACACCACAGAGGCCCACAAGGCGGACTTGCGAGGCCTAATTGGGCGTAACAGGCGAATAGCGGCAAAGGACTAAAGGCATACTGGGCCGGGCGAGCTATGGATAATCAAGAGCAAACTCCAGTTAAGGAAACCGAGTCGTATTAGGCAAAGGATGATTGTAATCCAAATTGATATAGAGTCGGATAGATATAAAGGTGCAGTTTCCATCTCGTATCCGAGTGGGACTCCCTATTGTAGCCGCCCTTCTCTACTATATAAAGGGAGGGGCGGGGAGCCATCAAAACAGAACATCGTCAGCGAATAAGTTAGCTACTCATAATCCCAGAGCACAGGACTAGGGTATTATCTCCACCGTGAGAGCCCGAACCTGTATACATTGTGTGTCTTGTGCTACCATCGAGTTCCCGATTCAGCGCTTAGCCCCCTTTTAATTATTGTCGGTAACAAACCTCGACACTGTGCATGAAGCGAAAGTACATCATGATGTTGTTGTTGATCAAGGCCCCAAGCAACTGGAAATGACATCGATGTCTACCTGAAACCATTGGTTGAAGATCTTGTGACGTTATTGGGGCGATGGTGCAAGGGTATGGGATGAGTACAAAAGGGAGTATTTCACCCTCGTGCATTGTTATTTGTAACAATCAACGGCCTTTGCTCTCGATAACTTTGTCGACCCTAAGCATCAAAGGATATAGAGTGCGCATCCGATTGCTTAGATGAAGCAGACGGCATGTACGAAAAACTCTCGGAAGGTTGTGTACATGGGTCACAGTAGATTTCTTCCTCTGAGTCACCCGTTGCGGAAGAAAGCGGGGAAATTTAACTGACAGCAGACCTTCGTCCAAGGCCTCAGCATCGTAGTGGGCCACGTGTGTTTTGCTATGGTAAAGGATTTGCAAGTAGTATTTGGAAAGGGTCCTGGAAGCAAATATGTGCAGAATGAGGATGGTCAGGCACCCATGTGGAAGAAGAAGTCAATAGTTTGGGACTTGCCTTATTGGGAAGTCATGGAGGTTCGTCACTCACTTGACTTCATGCACATCATGAAGAATATCTGCTTGAACCTGCTAGGCTACGTAGATATGTGCGGAAAATCGAAAGATACTGCTGCAAGCTCGGAAGGACCTTAAACTCTTGGGCCGAGAGCGACCTACATCCGAAAAAAGAGGAAAGGACAACATTACCTACATCTGCGAGCTACACTCTAAGCAAGAAGAGAAAAAAAGCATGATAGAGTTTACGAGCGATTGTGAAGGTCCCTTCGGATACTCCTCGAATGTAAAGAGACTCATAAACATGAAAGAGAATAAAATCGTACACATGAAATCCATAGTGTCTTGTGTTAATGACACAGTTGCTCGATGGTACATGAGAGGCATCTTGCAGTGGATCACGAGGGATAATCACAAAAGTGTGTTCTTTTTTCATAGCGGTTTCACGAGAAAGTCATCGACCGGATAAACTAAGTAAGGCTGCGAGGATGGCGTGGTACAAAGTGTGGTTAGTCTTGAGATGATCTTTCCTCCTGCATTCTTTGATATTATGGTTCATCTCCTTTGTTCACCTTGTCAAAGAGATAGGTATTCTCGGACCGTGTATCTACACAACATGTTCCCTTCGAGAGGTACATGAGTGTGCTAAAGAAGTATGTCGTAACCGTTCTCGTCAGGAAGGATGCATTGCCGAGGGTTATGGGACGAGAGGAGGTGATTGAGTTTTGTGTGGATTACATTAATGATCTAAACCGATCGGCGTCCTATATCACGCCATGAGGGAGGCTACGGGAAAGGGACACTAGAAAGAAAAGCAATTGCATGCAATGATCTTCTTACATTTAAGCAAGCACATTTCACGATTTTGAAACAATCAACCGTAGTGGCCCCGTATGTCCTTGAGCACAAGAGTATTCTCGCCGTGATTTCCGGGAAGGTATGAGGATTGGATAACAACTTGAAGCACATGGATTCTTTCGGTAACTTGGTTACAAAAGTACATCCTTTTGAAAAGGTCAAACAATGAGCAGTTACTGGCAGCTCGGAGACCATCTAGTGAAATCGTGACATTCAAAGTGCTGAGATAAATGGTTACACATTCTACACGAGATCGAGGATAACAAGAGCACCAACGGAATAGCGGTGTCGTATAGGCGCAGAAGACAACAAAGGCAAGGTGGATACATATTATGGTTTCATAGAAGAGATATGGGAGCTTGACTATGGACCTTTGAAGGTCCCTCTATTTAAGTGCCAATGGGTCAAACTGACTTCAAGCGGCGTGAAGGTCGACAAATACGGTATGACAATCGTGAACCTCACGTAAGTCGGCTATAGGCTCGAACCGTTCGTCCTCACGAACGATGTGAGACAGGTATTCTACGTAATGGACATGTCAAGCAAACCTAAGAAGCAGAAGGACAAGTAGAAAGATTGTAGTACTAAGCCAAAGCGACACATGGTTCTCGAAGGCAAACGAAGGATTGTTGGAGTTGAGGATGTCACAGACTAGGAAGAGTATAGTCAGTTCGACGAGATCCCTCCTTTCGCTGTGAATGTCGACACAAGCCTCCTCAATGACCGAGATGTGGATACTCTTTTTCATCGTCGCGATCATAATGAAGGAACACTTGTAAAGACAAAATGCGTTACTACTTAAGATGTACCACTACTGTGTGAACTATGTATATGTAACACGGGTCTTCTACTGTATGAAGTGTTTATTTGGAATGAATGTAAAGTGCCAAAATTATGGAAATAAACTAACGTGCTAAAAGCTTTTTTTAAAAATTGTGAAATGAAAGTGAAGTGCTAAAAGCTTTTTTAAAAATTATGGAATGAAACTAAAGTGCTAAAAGCATTTTTAAAAATTACGAAATGGCTGAAGTGCTAAAAGCTTTTTTAAAATTATGGAATGAAACTAAAGTGCTAAAAGCATTTTTTAAAAATTCTAAAATGAAACTGAAGTGCTAAAAGCTTTTTTAAAAATTATGGAATGAAACTAAAGTTCTAAAAGCTTTTTTAAAAATTATGGAATGAAACTAAAGTGCTAAAAGTATTTTTAAAAATTCTAAAATAAAACTGAAGTGCTAAAAGCATTTTTTAAAAATTCTAAAATGAAACTGAAGTGCTAAAAGCTTTTTTAAAAATTCTAACATTAATTTTACAAGAGGTTGGTACTAACAACCGCTTGTATATATTAATCTTACAAGCGGTTGATAATACCAACCGCTTGTAGAAAACTGTCTGATAAAAAAAAAAGAATGGCATGGCGAGCGGGTTCAAGGTGGGCGAACCCACACTCAACGCCACGCTAGCAGCGAGAGGAGAAGAGATCTTATCGAGCGATATGGGCACCATATACTTTTGAATATTACGGTTAGCACTTCTACAAGCGGTTGGTATTAATAGCTTGCTTGTAGCTTGCGCTCTACAAGCGGTTAGTATTAATAGCCACTTATATCTTACGCTCTACAAGCGGTTGGTAATGTGAACCGCTTGTAGAAGGCCATACAGTAAACAAAAAGAATGGCAAGGGGGCACGAGCGGGGTTCGAACCGGGGTGGACGAGCCCGCACACTCAAACGCCACGCGCTAGCCAGGGGTTAGGAAGAGATCTTATCGAACGATATGGGCTCCATATACTTTTGAATATTACCCGGTTAGCACTTCTACAAGCGGTTGGTATTAATAGCCGCTTGTAGCTTCCGCTCTACAAGCGGTTGATAATACTAACCGCTTGCATAGGGCCTTTCCCACTCCCGCCCATCCATGCGTTCTACAAGCGGTTAGTAATATTTACCGCTTGTGGAAGTCCTTTTTACAAGCGGTTGATAATACCAACGCTTGTGAAACCACTTCTAGCGGTTGTTATTACCAACCGCTTGTAGAAGTGGGTTCCCTATATAAAGTTGATACTCCCCGCTCTTCCTCACACCCCAAATTTTCTAAGTCCCCACGCTTCCTCACACCCCAAATTTTCTAAGTCTCAGTGCCGCCGCCTCCGTCGAGACCCCGCGCCGACGCCACCTCGCCGTAGCCTCCTCCGCCACCTCGCCATCGCCTCCTCTGCCACCGCTCGACGCCACCCCGCCATTCCACCCCGGAGGACCGAGGTATATTGCTGCGCACGCCCTCCTCCTCCCTCTCTAATCCCACTACCCGCAAGGTGTTCGGTGAAATGACTAAGGAGGCGGTCCGGCTGGGCTGGGCGCCATGGTCTGGAGCAAGAAGAAGGAGGGAGGAGGAAGAAGGATGGGTGCCGAGGAAGAAAGTGGCGGGAGGGGGAAGAATGAGGATGAGGAAGAAGGGTGGCTATGAGGAAAATAGGGATGGATAGGATTACTTGTCTGCTGTTCTTCTTTGCATGATTTTTGAAAATTTATGCGAGTAATTTGTAGATAGCAAGCATTAGCTACTCTTATACATTTCGGTTATGCATTTTGCAAGCCAACTATTTCATTTTATTATTTCTTGTATTTGATTCAGTTTACTTGATGGTTTACTTCTTGTCTTTTGCAAGCCAACTCTTATACACACAAAGGAGAGCTACTAATGCAAGTGAAACAATATATTTTGGACTAGTTTACTTGATGAAAAAATAGGCATTTCGGTGAGATGTGCAAGAGAATTTGTGAAAACATTTATGCCTGAGCGTAATCACCATCTATCTTTTATTCAGTTGATATCACTGAAATTATGGCACTCATCGAGTGCAAGAAATTTGGTCGAGATGAAGATAAGGACTCGATAAAATTTGCTTAATAAAAAATAATGAATCATTCTTATTCCATACTAATATGATTTTCAAAAAATGACATAAGGTTATAAATCCACAACTAGAATGTTAATAGTCTATTACACCAAAAGAAAGCAAAGCGATCATTCCATGTCAACCACGCACGTCACCTCGTGGCTGTCTCTCAGTGTATCGTATGCTCTCCTGGCAGCTATACTTTTGGAACTTGCAGGTGCTGGTCAAGCCAGCTAGAACCTTCTCCAATGGTCGGCACCTTATATGGCGATGGGCTCATAACTTGACGGCAACGCATAGCGTTCTAGGCTGCCGCCGTGGCGAGCCCATCGGCGACATAAGGTGCCGGCCGTTGAGAAGGTCCTGTCTGGCATGCTGCAGTTGGTCCTCCTCATCAGCACCACCCATATACTCAGAATATATACTTCTTTTCGACGAGGAATCGCTAGCTGCTGTTTCCTTCCTAATTAAGCCTCTCCTCCCTAATTTCCTTCTTTTTGTTTTTTGTCCTATCTAGGTTGCGCTAAAAGTGCTCAAAAATTTCCTTTAGAACTTGACTACAATGGACGACATTCAAACCATGCCAAGTGGTGTTTCAATCGGATTGCACCGCCTCCTTTTTTTCTTGGTGACAGTACCTCCATCGAAAACTGATCCCTATCTTATTGTTGTGTTCCCACACAACGTCACCTTGGTCTGCCATCTACTAATCAAAACAATAAGAAGTTAGCTAATACAAAATATGAAGTTTATGTTAGTTCTTGCCAAAACTATACATTAGTTCTTGCTAACAACTATACGTATGTGATAGCAATAAAAGCTATTACATCAGTGAATGCTACAAATAAAGATTACAACAATCCTTGCCTAAATTATCATGAAGTATTCTGGCATCATGTATTAATCCACATCATGTATTAATCCTTACATGCATTTACGGATTCATACATAAAATTTTCGACTACCAAATGAGTTTGTTTAACCACTTTAAGCAAATAATCACAATACACATACTTTTTTGTATTGCTAATTGGTGTATTCATACAAGTGGTTCAATTTTTCAAGTAATGTTTAGGAACAGAAAAATACAAAATAGGAGATTATAACCTGCTACTTAGTTAATTCAACAAAATAACAAATTAATCATGCTTCATTATCACCAGAGAGAGCAGCAAGCCAATAACTCTATATAAGGTTGAAACCACTGTATCTAGGAGCCAGATTTTCATTGGTTTCTACACATTTGCTAACTGTTTTTTTTCCTAACCTTAACCCTCTATTTCACTAAGCCTAACCCTAGCCCTCAGTACTCTACTACACTGTGCAAGGCAGGAATCATACCACCAAACCAAAAATTAAGACAATAATCACAAGATTGACAACATAGCGTATTGTACAGCATGCAATACTAACGAAAATTGAGAGAAAGTACCAAAAATCGCTTGGATAGACATGAAAATCGGGCTAGCGGGCCTCCAGTATAAACAGTAGCAGGCCAGCGCTGTTTGCTTTTTTTTTTCTTTTTTGATTTTGTGTTTTCGTTTTGCCTCAAATTTGTCTTCTAAATTTGGTTTTTTATGAAACTTTGATCTCATATGCCACTCAGCTATTAATACAAAATTTAGGGAAATTTAAGATAAATCTTTCAATTTTTTTAAATTTAAATTTGAATCGAACCGGTCTGCGGAATGGTTTGAGAAGCCAAACCAGACTGATATAGACGATTTTCGTCGATTTCGTCAACCCGGATCGATGCTCAAACTGAAACAGCAATCGTGCCTAGCTGTCTCGAACGTAACTGATTCTGATATGTCGGCCACGACGACCAGACCACTATTAATTTGGAACAGCGATGCGATGATGGACAGGTGCATGCATGCGAGCACAAGTAAGCCCTGCTGCATTGGGAGCGCCTGCTAGTCGTGTTAGGAGGCTCGAGATCAATTAGGCTGCTGGTGAAGTCCACGGGACAGCGAAACCGTGAGCGATATGCAAGCATGCGTAATTGCATACCGGTCTGCCAGCGTGCCATGCGCAAGCATCGGTCAAAGGTGACGTCAGTTAGCTAGGCTCTCTGTGTGCATGCGATGGCACGGTAAGCAACTCCTGGCCACTCCTTCGGTCGATTTTTTGTAAGAAAAATGTCGGTCGGGTCTCTTTCAGCTATGAAAAAGGCTAATTTGAGGGCGTTTAAGGTAGTGTTTGGTTTGGCGTCACAGCCTGGATGGGACAGGGCGATCCAACTTTTTGGCTTCATCCAAGCGTTTGGTTGGGCGTCAAAGCGGATGGGGTCATCCAGAAAACAAGAATATTCCCTGGAGATTCTGGATCGATCGATCCGATTGTTTTACCCGGACGAGCGCATCCCTGTCTCCCGTGTCCCTTCGCCTGGACGAATGGATCCACCCGCAGGCCCATGACTCCTCTCGGCACCACGCCAAAAATCTCGTCGCCTCCTCTCGTCACCCAGCTTCCTCTCCCCCGCTGTGCGCTCCCCGCTCGTCCTCTCGCCTCCGTAGGTCTTCTCCGCTGACGAGGGCAGGCGGCCGGCGACCAGGGCACGGATCTGAGGAGGGCACGGCTCACGGGGCCAAGGAGGGCACGAAGGAGCTGAGGATTTGACGGCGGGTCGGCACGAGCGAGGAGGGCACAGCGCCGGCGAAGAGGGCACGGCGGCGACGATCTGCAACATTTCCTCAGCATGAACTCCGGATTTCCCCCACCGCCCCCAAATCAGAAGGTATAAACCCTAATCTTTGGTGTTCATTTCTCTAAGCCCACTCGAGCAATTTGGGACCATTTTCTGGTGAGTGTGAGTTTGGTTGTACTAGTATTTGAAAATGGATTGTCAAAATGCGTGAATTTCATACTCCACATTTTCGAGTATTGCTTCAAATCTGTGTGATCTTCAAGTATTTCTTGAGATGTGTAATGTTCTTGCCCAGATCGAACTGAGTCAGTGCGGGAGGACGATGTTGAAGTAATCTGCACTGTCACACAAAAGTGTCCCTCTGTGTTGCACGTAAGAAAATGCATCATCAAATATTACAATCCTTATTTACCGAAGACAAATAGGGAACTGCACTGTCACAGAAAAGAAACTTTTTGCACTGATAGCTTCAAATCAGTTTTTCAGGTTTTTCAGGTGGCACTCCTCACTTCATGTTTTTCAGACCAAATGATACTCGTTGTCACACTTCTTTTTTCCCCTGGCATGCTACATTGGTACTCCTGAATATATTTGTCTTCAGCTCTTTTTTAGGTTGTCATTAACACAGTTACACCCTTTGTTTGTCAAAGTATCATTTACATGTGTATCTGTATAACCGGTAGCTATTTCCTGTGTACAGAAGTGATGCTCTATTGAGACAATTGGAAAATTTGTATTCATGAGGTCATCTTTCTAGAATTGTTATTGTTGAGGCTCATTGTGTAAGCCAGTGGGGTCATAATAAATTGACTAACTGCTTCTATTTGATCAGTCCTTATGTGGCTGTGTATTTTTCCTTCAGCTCTTATGTAGTTATGTTTATGGGATAGAGTCCATTCTTATTTGGCTTGATTTGAGTGATTGATTGGAGTGCCGATGTATTATGGGACAGGTCTAGTTAACTTTGCAAAGCCAAATGTGTTCCTTTTTTGCTTTGATACTATCCAAAACTATCACATTGCATGATTTATCGACAGTTCATGTAATATTTGGTCTTGCTTTGATACTGTTTCATACCCATTTTGTGTTTCAGATCAATAGTCCTGGCATGTCATTATCATTTGTGTTGTGCTTCCTATGCAAGTTCATTGGAAAAAAAATTCTACATGCACTGCAGTTTTAACATTTTTTCTATATCAGTCATGGCATTTTAATTTAACCCTCTATGCCCTTTGTTGTTTTTAACTACCTGACTATGTTCCAAAGTGTCTTGTGGGTATTCACAGGGGTGGTGGTCAGGTCATTCCTACGGCCATGTCGCATCTCAGCAAGAAGATGATCTTTGATGCGAAGTCCACTATTGAGCTGCATATTGGCGACTTGGTTAATTGAAGGGCGCGAATTAGATGGAAATGTAATCCTACGGTTAAATGACCATACCAATGAATGTCAGTAGTTTTTGTCGGTAAAAACGTTAACTTTCGGCGATGGCAGAGTCTGGACCGGGTATAAACATGGCTGTAAAACTGAATGCTTTGGCATGATATGAATAGAATTGTTCTCCAAGCAACTTTCCTGTTGATCTTGTCGAGTGGTAGTTTTTACTGTCTTGTGACTGCATTTTTGTTGGTCTTGGAGTGTTGCAGCCGTCTGTCTGTCACTACCTATTTGAAGGCTCGAGAAGGAAATTCTTCATCGCTATGTTTTACCGATTGCAACCTTATTGAAATCAAACGAAAGGGAAAACCCGAATAACATTTTCTGGAATACATTTTCTTTTCAATTATGCCTTTTTGGTGATGTCATCCCATCTATCCTCATCCATCCAACCAAACAAAAAACTGGCTCATTCCATCCATCCTCATCCATCCAACCAAACAAAAAACTGTCTCATCCCATCTATCTAACCAAACAAAAAACTGGCTCATCCCATCCATCCTCATACATCCAACCAAACAAAAAACTAGCTCATCCTATCCACCCAACCAAACAACCACCTGGATGACTCCATCCCATCCAGACCTGGCTGGCCATATCCCATCCAACCTCGTCCTCCAACCAAACGCACCCTAAGTGTCCGCACCTGCTTCCTTCTCTCATCAGTAAGACGATTATTTGAATAGGTGACAATCTATAAAGATTATATGGAAGTCAACTAAAATATTTTTAACAAATGTACATTCACTTGAACATTAACCATATGAAATTATTTTTGACTTAAGGAAAAATCTACATTAAAGTTTAAATAGAAATAAAAATTCGAGAAAATTCCAAAAATGCAATAACTCATTAAATCAACTCAAATGCAAAAATTAGAATGTTGTATAGTGTCTAGTCCAGTTAAACTACTAGTACTTCTCGATCGCTTTCCCATTTTAAGGCTATTACGTAATCCACACATCACTATCATCGTATGATAGCCGGTTCTTAAGTTTTCGAAAAAAACGATTGTGATAAGTAACTTCGAGGGTGTTAGTAATAATCACTATCGGTTACGAGATTATAAGTGATTGTGATGTAGCATCGACACATCCGAATTGGTTCTCTACTAAAAAGTGATAGTGATGTACATGGTCATCACTATCGGTTCTTTCATAGAAGTGATAGTGATGATCAATCATCACTATCACTTATATGAAAAGAACCGATAGTGATGACCTACATCACTATCACTTTAGTAGAGAAACCGATTCGATGTGCACATGGTTATCACTATCGGTTCTTTTTATAGAAGTGATAGTGATGACGATAAGCACATCACTATCGCTTGTTGAAAAGAACCGATTCTGATATGCTCGTGCTCATCACTAAAGGATGGCCGTGGACATCACTATCGCTTTTTGAAAAGAACCGATTCTGATGTGCCTCGCTAGGTTATATATACCACTCGCACTGAACTCTTCTCTGTTGTTGCTCCAGAGGAGATTTCTCCGCCGACACCCGAGAAAATAGCTCATATTGTGTGGTTGGAAGCAATACTTGGGTGAGAAAAATTGAAGTCCTCATGGGTGGGTATTAAGAGGGCAAAATTGAAACCCTATCTTGAGGAGATTCCTCTCTTTTTGCCCTCTATTGCGGTTTTCTTCAAAATGTGATCAGTAATTCTTTAAACCCTTCAATTTTGTAATGGTAATTTCGATATGTCGTCAATAAAGTTTAGGTTGCCTTTGGAATTGTGTACGTGCTTTCAGATTTCACACTCTTTATTTGACAAGCACATATCTATTTAATTTTTGTAGTGCGATCTCTGTTTATATGGAATTATTATTGCTATCATGTGGTAGCTTGTTATTAGAGTTTAGGCGGCGTAACCACGCCTCCTGCTCGAGGGTGCTTATTTATAAATATGCTGAAGCTAAAGGGCATATTTATAATGGCGATCTCGAATTGTCCACGTTTTTGGGCAGTTCAAGGATATATGGTTCGAGCAAGTTCTGGACATGTTGTACAAGTTCGAGTAGATTTGATAGCGTCTCTCTGGTGTTCTCCGGATACACACCCTCTTGACCTGTTGTCGAGACGTGTATCCGGAGAACAGTGAAGATCTTCTGCCAAATTTTCTCTCGAGTTGTACAACGGCTTAGAACTTGTCTCAACCATATATCCTCGAATGGGATTAGGACCTAACCTATTTAGAGATTAGGAGTCATCGTTGGTACCCTTGTTTTGTTTAGTTGTAGTAGAAAGATTTGCAAGCTAATGCACTAGCTATATAATTAGATTATTTGATATCATTGTTGATGTTAAAATTTATGTCTCTTATGTAGGGAATTGGAAGCTTTAAACCGGGGAAGAAGCTAGGTATCGATCGGAGTACATTTATATATCTTGGAACTCGTCCACTATTTTGCAAAGGTAATATTAATTGAAATGATGTCTCAATATTTAAAATAGCTATAGCTAGTTGTCCTCCGCTTTTTCCTTAATTTATTGTGCGAAATTTAATTGCGAGATGGACCGTGAGGAATGGATGTATCAAAAAAGCCGTGTGAGTGCTGAATTTGAGGGGTGTTAAGGAGTTCAAAAAATTGCAAAAGACGACATGGTGAGGAGGGTGTAAACTTCATATATTGTCCTTGCATTGATTGCACTAACTCGAGGAGATTTAACAACTCATCTCAAATTGAGGACCACCGATTCGACGTGGCTTCGTGAGGAATTACACATGTTGGATCCATCACGGGAGGCGGTAGTACCCCTCCGATATGCAACGAAGATACGGTAACCGGATGACGAGTTGCAGACCGATATGTTTGAGGAGGATAATTTGGAGCAAATGTTGCGGGATGTGGAGGGTAATTACACGGAAAGAGAGTTTGAAAAGTTTAAAAGCTTGATAGAAGATTTATGCCAAACCGCTGTTCACAAAGTTGCAAAGCGGAATACACGAGTTGGGTTCGGTCCTTGCATTGTTCGAGCGAAGGCAAAACACCGCTGGCGGATACAAGTTTCAATGCACTACTAGTTCTTCTATCGGATCCGCTTGAGGGAAACGAGTTGCCAACAAGTATTTATGAAGCGAAGAAGCTACTATATCCCATGGGAATGGAAATAGAAAGGATACATGCATGTCGAATGATTGCATCTTGTACCGTAACGCACATCGGGAGCTGCACGCTTGTCCGGTTTGCGGTGTGCCCGGTACAAACAAAAGGAGAAGCGTAACGACAAGAAGCGTAAGAGCCGGGCAACGACGGTGAAGAGGTCACTAAAGGTGCACCGCCAAGGTATTGTGGTACTTGCCCATCATTCCCGTCTGGAGTGGTTGTTTGCAAACCGAGAGAGGCAAAATTGTTGCGCTGGCATTACGAGTCTCGAAGGAAGATCGCAAGCCGAGACACCCTGGCGATTCGGCTCAATGGAGAAACATCGATTGGAAACATGAGGAGTTTGGTGCGAAATGAGGAACATAAGATTTGGGTTGAGTAAGCGGAATGAATCCGTTTGGTAACATGAGCGATCGCCACACAAGACTGCCGCTCATGTGTATCTACAACCTCCCTCCTTGGTCAGTGCATGAAGTGGAAGTATATCATGATGTCATTACTAATTTCGGGACCCAAACAGCAGGGAAATGATATTGATGTGTACCTTGCACCATTGATCGAGGATTTGGTAAAATTGTGGAATGAGGGGGTCGTCGTGTGGAATGCATACAAAGAGAGCATTTCACCCTACAAAGCTATGGTATTTTGCACCATAAATGATTTCCGGCCCTTGGTAATTTGGCGGTGTTACTGATCTGAAAGGAGCCAAAGCGTGTCCTATTTGTGAAGAGGAGACCGAGAGTCTATGGTGCCGAATTCCAAGAAAAGCGGTATATGGGTCACCGTAGGTTTCTACCTCGAAGTCATCGATACCGTAAGATGGATGACAAATTTGATGGGAAGAGGAAGTTCGTTCGGCACCACGACCTATGAGTGGAAGCCAAGTATATTCACGTGTAGAGGATATCGATGTTCAAGACGGAAAGAGTCAGAATTGCTTAGTCGTAGGACCATTTGGAAGAAGAGGTCAATATTCGGGACTTACCCAGATCGAAGGAGTTAGATGTCGGCATTGTATTGATGTCATGCATGTTGAGAAGAATGTCTGCGACAACTTGGTTGGCATCCTGCTTGAACATACAGGAAGACCAATGATGGTGTCAATGCTCGCCGCGACATGGCCTACATGGGAATCGAGCCCAGACTTGCAAAGTGATAGAGGAGGATGGAAAAGGTCCGTACATCCCTGCCGCATGCTACACCTGCCCAAGAAGGAGAAAGAAGATCTCGCAAATGTCTCCAAAGTATTAAAGTTCCATCGGCTACTCCGCGAACATTAAGAAGCTTGTGTCTATGGATGATTTGAAGTTGTTGGGCATGAAGTCCCATGATCGCCATGTCTTGATGACCCAAATGCTCCCGGTTGCAATCCAAATATTCTCCCAGAGGATGTCGGGTTGGCAATCACAAAGTTGTATTATTTCTTCAATGCGATCTCCGCAGTTATTGACCCGATGTACTAGACAACTTACAGAGTGAGGTGGTGCGACTCTGTGTCACCTTGAGATGCATTTCCCCGTCGTTCTTTGACGAATGGTCCACCTTGTTGTTCACCTTGTCGAGAGATTAAGATATGTGGACCCACTTTCCTCGCTACATGTATCCGCTCGAGAGGTACATGGGTATATTAAAGTCGAACGTGAGGAATCGGTTGAAGCTTCGAGGGTAGTATTGTTGAAGGTTATGGGGACCAAGAGGTTATTGAGTTTTGCGTGGACTACGGGTAAAAGACAAGCAATCGGTGTTCTCAGATCTCGTCATGAGGCGGACTTTTCGGTAAAGGAACCGTTGGGTCCAAACTAATGAGTCCGAGGTTTGATATGTATTGCAAGGCGATTTCACGATCTTGAGAATAGCGCAGGTTCGCCCATACATCGAGCAAAGATAAGTTGATATTACGGAAGAGAATCCACAAATGGATGAGTTTCCATTGCACAAGAACACAATGATCGATTCCTCACATGGTTCAAAGAAAAAGCGGAGGTCTCCTTTAGTGAGAATGTAAATGGTTGGCTGACGGACCAAGATTTAATGTACAGACATAGCAGGGGTACGATATTAATGGTTACACCTTTTACACCGAGAGTCAAGATGCCAAGAGTCTTGCCCAAAAGAGTGGTGTGAGTATAAATGCTTTCTCGATGATCATCACTCAAAAAAGCAGTCTCCCCAACCACAATGAACTCCTACTATGGGATGATCGAAGAAATTTGGGAGCTCGACACGGAATATACCAAGTTCCATTATTCCGATGTAAGTGGGTACGACTTCCACATGGAGTGAAGGTCGACAAGAGAGGCTTTACTATTGTGGATCTCATGAGACTCGCCACAAAGATGATCCGTTTGTCCTTGCGGCAAGCAACTCAAGTCTTTTCGGCGCGATCCGCCAATCCGAGGTTGCACGTCGTTCTTCATGGCAAGAGACGGATCGTAGGAGTTGAAGATGTTGTAGATGAAGAAGAGTATAACCAATTCGATGAGATACCTTCATTTGCGATGGGGCTTGTCTTAGCGGGGATGACGACACACATGGAGCCAATTACATGCGAGTAGATCATCATGAAGGGCGATTGTAAATAAATGGACTATTATAATGTATGTAAAATAGTTTGCAACGCTTTCAAGTAAAAATCCAAGGTGATTAATTGTCGCTTGGAGGCTTCGATGGAAATGCATGCAATTTCTCTTTATGCTCTGCACTTTGTGCCATAATTTGTGAAAGAAAATTCCATTTGACGAAATTATTGTTGGGAAAGCTTGTAAATAGTCGAAAGTTCATTTCGGAAATTTTCGTACAATTCCAGATTAATTTGAAAAAGTTTTGACTTTTCTACGCTTTTACGACAAATCATGTCTACTGAAATGAATTTTGGCATATTTCTTGAATGAGGTGGCTTTTTCCAAAAATTATTTTATGAAAAGTTTTGCGGTATCTGAAATATGTTTACGCAAAATTTCTAATAATTTCAACAATGTATGACAAAGTTATGGCATTTTCTCTCTTTGTCGAAATGCTGAAAATTCAGAACTTGCGATGTCCTAAAAGGAATAGTGTAATAAACTACATCGATGTCGGTTTTCCTTAAAAGAGTGATACTAATGATAAAGAATCGAGATCGATTTTCTTAAAAAGTGATACTAATGATGAAACATCGATATCGCTTTTCTTAAAAGAGTGATACTAATGATAAAGCATCAAGTCGGTTTTCTTAAAAGAGTGATACTAATAATAACTCATCGATGTCGGTTTTCTTAAAAAGTGATACTAATGATGAAGCATCAAGATAGCTTTTCTTAAAGAGTAATCTTGATGACTAACATCGATGTCGGTTTTCTTAAAAGAGTGATACTAATGAGTGTGCAATCTATCGTTTTCTTAAAACCGGCCCATCTCGCGATCAGTAGCCATTCTGTAGCTGCAGCCCGCTCCACACTTAACCTAGCCGCCGACGCCGGTGCCTCGCCTCGCCGCCCGTCCGTGCCTGCTCGGTGCCTGCCTCGCCTCCGCCCGCCCGCCTTCGCCTCCCGCCCGTCGCGACGGTGCCTCGCCTCGCCCGCCCGTCCGTCGCGATGCCCTCGCCTCGCCTCCCTGCCCGTCGCCGGTGCCTCGCCTCGTCACCCGCCGATCGCTTGGTGCCCTGCCTCGCCTCCGGCCCATCGCTTCGACGCCGACGCCACGCCCCATCGCCTCGCCGCGCTCGCCCGCCGGCCCATCGCCTACCTTCGCCGCCTTCTTCGCCTTGTTTTGAGTGCTTTGCTCTTCGTGAGTATTTCGAGATTCTAATTTCGATTTACTATTGGTTACTGTATTGCTCTGTGATGATCTTTGGGTTATTAATGAATATGACATTAATGATGTGATTTAGGCCTTGAACTACTAGTCTTGCATGGTTGAAATTGTTGATTATATTCACTATTTTGTATTCTCTGCGAGAGCTTTGATTACATCATTAGTAAACCTCTGCTTGTAAATTGCCCGGTGCGATTGGTAGGATAGTTAATTATTGTGCGATTATATCTCGGAAGATTGAGATAAATATTAGCGATCACCGATCAAAACAATTTTCATGATCTAGTTAACAAATGATTTGAACTGAACTTGCTTAATGTGATAGATTAATCGACAGAGCATCGTCATTTGGTTGGTTAGTATACTTTGTTGAACTGATCTGAATCGGTTTGATATATTAACTCTTGGTAGTTTGCCCTGACGCACTACGTCACTTGGTTCAATTGGTCATCATTGTTAACTTGATCTCGAGATAGTTTTGTTGGCTCGATTGTTGTGTTCTTGATCCGATCGTAACACATTGTGGATAAACTGACATGTTTCTAGCTATATATATTGAATTGTAACGATGAACCATATTTAATCAATTCTTGTGCATACTAAGGTGGTAAGGGTTCAAGGCTTAAGTCCTTGAATTGATTAGTCTAGCCCATTTATGATTGTGGTGAAGATTCTTATCTTCATTCTAACCCAATTCTCGAGAGCACATTAATTTTATTCCTCTAATTTGAGGTGATAGACATAATTCTTAGAATGGATGACACAAAATGGTTAAATATTGTCATATTTGTGTCATCTTGGTTGCTAGAGGATTATGTATTCTTATTCATATGTTTTAAAGGAATAATGTACAAAGTCTTGCTCTTATATTCGCAATTTTTCCAACAATCCAGGTATAGTGCTTTTTTTGTACTTGTATTTTTTACCGCATGTTATTATTATTCTTGTAATATGATCTCGTTAGAGTTCAAAATGCATAACATCGTCTCCGTTCGAGAGTACTTGATTATGAATATGCCATTTCAGCATATTCATAAGCAAGCAGTCTCGAATTGTCCACGTTTTTTGGACAGTTCGAGGATATGTGGTTGGGCAAGTTCTGAGCTATGTTGTACAACTTGAGTTGATTTGATAGCGTTTCCTGGTGTTCTCCGGATACACACCCCTCTTGACCTGTTGTCGAGACGTGTATCTGGAGAACAGCGGGGAGATGCTGCCGAAATTTTCTCTGAAGTTGTACAACGGCTTAGGAACTTGC
This sequence comes from Guadua angustifolia, assembly GCA_036346375.1. Lineage (NCBI taxonomy): Eukaryota > Viridiplantae > Streptophyta > Magnoliopsida > Poales > Poaceae > Guadua > Guadua angustifolia. The sequence continues at coordinate 79,548 of JAYEVE010000376.1, forward strand.
TCGAACCACATATCCTCGAATGGGATTAGGACCAAACCTATTTAGAGATTAGGGGTTATCGTTGGTACGTATTTAGTTGGTCAACAGATATTGCATGTTATGTAAACACTAACTTGACATTCTTGTGTTGCTATTCTTGCAAGTATCGAAAACCAGCCTATTGTTCCCATTGTCTTGCAAGTATTATTGCCATTGCATTAGTACATTAATGCTCAAATTCTCTGTTGATGTTGTGAAATCTGAAACTTGTTGGTATTTCCAAACATCTGCTAGTGCTAAATTCACTTGTCATATGGAATGGGCTTTTGTTTTTTTATCTGAGCATAGGTTAGAGTTTAAGTTGCGTAACCCACATGTATCCGATTCAATTTAGAGATTAGGAGTTATCATTGAACTTATTTAGTTGGTCAATAGATAGACTTTTGTTGAACAATTGCATACTATGAATTATCTGTTGATCCTTTACAAGATTTATTGTCAAGTGCATATAGTAGCTTCAAATTGCTTTCTCTCATGTCACACATATGACATTATCGATAAGAAAACTTAAAATGTCGCAACTAGAGAGGATCGGCTAAATCGCAGACAGAGTAGAAAGTCTTCTGCCGAGGGGCCGAGCATGGTTCCAATTACTCAAGGGCGAGTAAGGTGAGGAAGACCCGAGGACCAAACAAAGGGGCTACAGGAGAACGCCAGGTTCTCCGCTTCAATGCCACTTGGGTCTGTGACGGGCCCTCCTAAGTACATGGGGCGATACGGTCATTTCTTGGCCAATTGGTGAGGGAGAGAGTGCCCATAACAATTAAGGATTGGAGAAAGGAAGTCACGTGAGCGAAAAATCGGTTGTGGGACGAGGTTAAGAGTAAATAGATTATAGAGGAGGAAGATGAACCCAAAGCGAGACAGTGCGCCTTGAAGAGGATGGGTGTGGCCTTGAGGCACTTCAAGACCCTTATGCACTGATGCGTCTTTGAAAGGCCGTACACCATTCGAAGGTATCCATTTGTGACCCCGATGTTTGGGCGGAGTTCACGAGGATGAAGGGAATGCCCGAGGCAGAAAGTAACCGAGAGAGAGGAACACCGCTGTCGGAGGCATAACACGCACCCGCACCACCTCGGTGACAGTGGCTATGAGGGGAAGAAGGCGAGTGGGCGCGACTAGCCGAGGAGTGCGCTCACTCAGGGATGGTGATGCCTTACTCCCACATATCGAGGAGACGCATAGCAATGGGTATTAGCGAGGACAAAGAAAACCCTTGACGGGCAGCTTGTAGTTGCAAACCCTGCTACCGCTCAAGTCATCTCTACCATCGTAAGACATCTAACTTAGTACAATCCAATTGACCCAACTTGTTGTATTTCAAATCTAATTAGTACTAAGCTTATTACGGGAAGAGGTAAGCGGTGAAAAGAACGAGGGACCTTCTGAGCCAAGGGTCATGAGGACATCACATCGTCTGCGATCGGGAAGTCCCACCATAAGGCGGGTGCTTGCCGTAGGGGCGGGACACCACGAAGAAGTCCTACTTTCAAGATGACGCTGCGAGTCAGTATCAAGGTCATGGCGAGCACGCGTGAGGCGCCTCAAGGACACACTAAGGGAGCGGTGAGGGAGGAGATTAAGGAGGAGATGATGGGGAGATGATGGCACGCGTGAGGAGGAGATAAGAGGAGATGATGGCATGTGAGGATCGCTGAGGGCGAGATGATGGCGATGATTTCCCAGTCGAGCGGATGCCCTCGACTCTCATAGAAGTCGTGCCCGACCTAGCATTGCGGTTCCAAAAATGATAAGACCGGTCCCCAGCTGAAGGTAATAATTAATTTTTCCTGAGTTAAAGCTACGAGTGTAACTTCCGCAATATTTTTCCTCAAGTTGTACACTTCTTGCAGGTGCCTGCGAAGTGCCAGCTCACCATCATGACGGAGGATGGATTTCCCGTCGAGGCTGCATGCGGGGTTGCATTTCCATGCAACGAGACGAACACTGTGCATGGTCAGCCTATGGGGAAGGGCTACATGAGGGTGCAGGTGGACTACGTCCACGAAGACTTCTTATCACATGTGCTCGATTTCCCCCCCAACGAAGATATCACCACTCTCGGGCAAGCACGCATGTCGTTCATCAAGTGGCCCACGACGGGTGTCGTACTGGTCAAGGTAAAAAGTCCCTCCACGTCTTCTCTACCATTCCAGTACTACTGCAGTAAGTTAAATATATGCGTGCTTCGTAGGTTCCTCCTGCGCCTGCTCTGCTCCTCGCCTCGATCCTGCCTCTCGCCTCCCGCCTCCTGCTGCTCACGCTCTGCCTCCTGCTCCTCACTTTGCTCTTGCTCCTGCGCTGATCCTACTCGCTCCTCACTTTGCTCTGCCTCCTGCTCCTGGCTTGCGCCTCCTCCCCTCTTACGCTCCCACTGCCTCCAACCATGATGATGACCTGAGAGTGAACTGGCGTGTAAAGGACAAACACGACACCGTAGAACCACAGAGGCCTCAGAGACTCCTTCCGCCAAGAGGCAAAGCCGACAGAGCCACAGGCGCCCCTTAAGGTACCTCAAAGCCCTTGCCCGACCTCGGAGACTCCTTGACCCAGAAAGAAAAAGTCGGCCACAGCCAGGCCGAGGCCTCCCGAGACTCCTTCCGCCAAGAGGGCAAAGGCAGAGAGCCCACAGCGCTCTTAAGGTACTGAAAAGCCCATGCCCGACCTCGGAGACTCCTTGACCCGAGAAAGAAAAAGTCGGCCACAGCCCACGAGCACCTGTATGATTATAAGGCCTCTGAGCATGGAAAGCCCCCGATTGCATCGCATTTAACTGAATCATCTAGGCGGTGGACTCGCATACTCCATGGATGGTACCTTGATAAGGTGAAGGCGGAAGGCGTCGAGTCGACTTCAGCGTGAAGTATAAAATGGTACATTTTCACCGTGACGAGGATGGAACATTCCCGTCGCTTTTGAGATCTATTCCGTGTGTACCAAATGAAAGCCGTCGATATTTCTACTTTACGATCATGGGCGCTATGAGTATCACACCATATAGCTTGCGCTCATGACTTTTATAGGATTTTGCATTATGTTTCTCACATTCAACACGAGTTGCGAGGATAATGAGACAACGAGCCGTGACGCATCTACGAAGTTGGGTTTGTCGACCCGAGCTTGTGTCTGCGACCTTGGCTAGGCTTCAACCGATGTTAGTTGCTAGCTACATCAAGGGGTATTGCATCTTTGAGTCGAAAAAGGACTTCATTGTATTGCCGTACCACGAGTAAGTAGTACTTTTCGATTCGATTACTTATACGCACTTAAAACCGTATGTGAACTTATTTCCTTGCACTACATTTTATTTAATAAGCAACCATTGGGTTCTACTCGTCCTCGTTCGAGTGAAAACACGATCTACACATTTAACTTCGATTCGAGAAGAGAAGCGATGGCATCTGTGATCAAGCCTCCTTGCGTGATAAGCACATTATTGTAACCTAACACATCGAGGAATTTAACTACGTTTATTTTTTTGACTCAATGGTGCTCTCCAATGTATGCAGGGGTTTCTCGGACTATGTCGATGAAGGAGGGCCGCCTGACGACAAAAAGGGCAAGACACTTTGCGATATAAGCGATTTAAGGTACAAGTGCCTAGCATATATATGATTAATTTTTTGACATCTAATCTTCGTGGGCTGAATTTCTTTTTCTCTCTTCACGATTGCCATCAACAGGCAGCGGTGACCATTGCGGCTTCTATGTCATGCAATACATGCTCATCGTGGTTGGCAACTCACAACTTTTCCTAAGGTATATGTGCGTGCATAATAATATACTTAGCCTTTTACATAGAAATTTTGAAACTGAAATTAATACAGGTCATTTACATTTTCGAGAAGATCAATATCCCCGGAAGATTTTAGACAAAGACAAAGCACTCAACAATTTACTGAGACCACTTATGCGGTGGTCTTGGTTAGAAGTTATATCGAGAGGATGGCGGGTTTAGAGATCTGAAGCATCCTACTAGTCCATATGTAAACAATATTAATAATATATGTCAATTTGATATGTATCGAGAGGAAGTCCATGTCTTGATTGTCAAGCATGTTTGAGTTGTATATTGTGAATGACTATGATATATATGTGTTGTAATTAAAGCGTTTACATTCTATGAATGTGATATATGCATCATGTGTTACGTATTGAGAATGTGATGATATATATTGTGCATCTTGTTTTTAATCATGCTTTTTTGGAGAATTTGCAAAATGGCACACCCAATGGGTCATCGAATTGGTTCTTTAAGGAAGTGATTACGATGACCCCTCATCGAATCGGTTCTTTAAGAAAAGTGATTACGATGGCGATCATCGTAATCACTTTTCTTAAAGAACCGATTCGATGAGGGCCATCGTAATCACTTTTCTTAAAAAACCGATTCGATAGGTCATCGTAATCACTTCCCTAAAAACGATTCGATGACATTTTATCACGATCGGTCAAAACCGATTCGATAGTTCCACCTCATTACTATCTAAGGACATCGTATCGCCACTAGAACCGATTCTAATGCTAAAAAAGAACCGATTCTGATGTGCCATTCTGTAGTAGTGCTAGTTCTCATTTGATACTCCGTCATTTGATCATCGGTACCAAGTACACGTCATTCTAACTTTTATTTTATTTTTTTATAAATGCATGTCATTATGCAATTTTGAGACAACTTTTTATCATTTTTTTCCTTCTATATCCTTTCCCTTTAGCTATTTGCATCGTCATTTGCTACATAGACTTGAGTAAGATGACAATCCAAAGATATAATAAATAGGGTAGTATAATCTTTTAGGGCATATACAATAGACATTAATTGCTGGCCCTAAAAATTGCCATATAGGCAGGAAAGCTAACGTGGAGGAGAGAGATGGGAAGGAGAGAGAAACAGCGTTGTTTCGTGAAACAACGACTCTTGGCGTGGAGATAAAAAAAACGATGCTAGAGCAGTCTGTTGGAGAGCCAGCCGGCCCTAGCGTCTCCTACCGTAAAAGAGGTGCATGCAAAAAATTAATTATCAGGCATTTAATGAAGAGCGACTTTAGAAACTGACCCTTTATATGCAAACCGACTCTTCCGGCGTGGATCGCCTAGGAGATTGAGTCAGACTCAACATTTGTACATGCCCTTAGGGCGTCCCAACCCTCTACCTCGGTGGTGTCTATAGAATTAATTCTGCCGCCAACTAAGCAAAAATCGATGTGGCATAGGAATTAAGGAAGGGAGAAGGAAAAACCAACAAGCAGTGTCTCATGCAAGCTGGGTGGCCTTGGTACCAAGGCGCAAGAAAGCGAAAGCAAAATCGGGGTTGGACATTTCTGTAGCCGACCAAGGTGTATTTGTGGTGCATGTATTGGTTTATTGCTCTCTCTCTCTCCTCTAGTATTGCTCTCTCTCTCCTCTAGACACTACTCATGGAAATCATGGGTTGGGAAACTATGTATTGATTTATTGTTCTCTCTCTTTTAGACATTGCTCATGAAAACCATGGGTTGGGATTGCTCTTATAGATATATCACTACTACAAAACAGGACATAGGTGACGCCCTATTTGTGGCGGTTCTTTTGGAACCGTCACAAATACATGTATCGATGGCGGTTCTATATGGAAATTGGCGGGAGAATCATTTGTGGCGGTTTCATCCAAAAACGCCACAGATAATCATTATCTGTGGCGGTTTTATTTGAAACCGCCATCGATAACGCTGGGACTATTTGTGGCGGTTGGTAGATGGAACAATCACAGATAATAAATTTTACGTGGCGGTTTGGTTTTAGAACCGCCCTAATATAATTATCTCGTGGCGGTTTTAATTTAAAACCGCCACAAATAATGTTTTCTATATATATAGCCACTTTGTTGCTTGTCATCATGGTCATCGCTCTACCTTCGCCATTTGTTGCCCATGAAAAAAGTTAGCTTTTTGATTCAGATTTTGTTTGGCCAAGATCTTGTGCTTCTACTTCCTAGAATTGTTCCAAGGTGTGTAAAATATGTCTCCTCTCTTCATTTGTACTATAAAATTGGCAATAAAGGTTTATTCTAAGCTTAATTAAAGTTTAGATGCAAGGTCTACATTTAGTTTGTTTTTTATTTACCTAGCAATTTGTAGATGATGAATTTATTACCTTCTTTGTATTAGATTAAGTTGTCTACCTTGTTTAGATTATGAATTTTTATCAAGCATATATCAAAGTTATGTATTTACGATTATTGGATATTAATGAAAAATAAATTATAGTTAATATGATAGATGGGTGATCATGAAGTTAATTGCCTTGCATTTTGAGATGAGGAATTTATTATGTTGCTCTTAGAAGGATATGTATAAAAATTCGTAGTTAATATTTTTCTTAGTTACCATTAATTTTTTTTGTTAGCGTGCATATACATCAATTTATGTTAGTGAATTTTTAGTGAAGCATATAAGCATAATTTATGTAATTAAGATATGAGGAATTAGGTGTTGTTAGTGAATTTTTATGAAGCATATAAACCCAATTTATGTAATTAAGATTGTTGGATGTGAATGATAAATAAATTTTAGTTAATATGGTAGTTGGGTGATCATGAAATTTTGAGGTGAGGTATTTATTATGTTGATCTTAGGAGGATATATATAATTTTTGGTTACGTATGAGTATATATTAAAATTAATTAATTAAGTTTGCAACATTTACTTAGTATTAATGTTGTCCCGTTAGTGGATATTGTTGAATATTAGAATAACAATCTATTTAGTTAAGATTTTTGGATATTAATAAATTGCTTAAATTAATGAACTGTAGATGGACGGAGATGGATGTACGATGCGAACCATTGCGCCAAGAATATATCGACGGTGTATCTGTTTTTCTAAGGGCGTGAGGAGAACGACTTGCAAAAGAAGGCGAGTACATACCTTGTCCATGCATTGATTGCAAGAATGAGAAGATGTTTTGAACAAAAACCATATCCATTTGCACTTGATCGGGAGGGTTTTGTACACGGCTATACAAGTTGGACAAGGCACGGTGAAGAGGAGATCATACTTCAGCGTGGTAGCGTCGGACGACAGCGGAGGCGGCAATGTGGCGGTGACATCGATTATGGATCCGATGAGGATAGGTTGGTCGTCGATGGCGACATTAATCTGCTCAAATGTTGCGCGATGCGAAGAGAACTACACGAACTACACTAGTCGAGAGAGTTTAATCAATTCACGGGTTTGATGGAGGATTCGGAGAAACCTTTGTTCGGGTTATAAGGAGGAATACACAAAGTTGCACACGGTGCTCTCGCTCTGAAATTGAAGGCGACCAATGGTTGGTCCGACAAGAGTTTCACGGCGTTGTTACATCTCTTAGCGGACATCTTGCTGAAGGAAGCGTGTTGCCTAAAACCACGTATCTAGCTAAGAAGGTTGTATGTCCTTGGGATTGGAAGTAGAAAGAATACATGCTTGTCCAAGCATTGTATACTCTATCGCAAAGACTATGCGAGACATTCATGTATGTCCGATTAGCAAAGCGTCGCGATACAAGCGTAAGGCGATGGCGAAAAGCTATCGAGGTGAAGAAAGGAGCTCCGCAAAAGTGGTGTGGTATTTGCGGTAATACCTCGTTTGAAGCGTTTATTTGGAAACAAAAACACGCCAAATTGATGCGATGGCACTCGGAAGACCGTAAGAGGATGGAAAAGCGAGACACGGTGATTACGCGATGGAGAACCATCGATAGACTCTTGAGAACCGGAAATGGCGAGGAATGTAAGGTTTGGCTTGAGTACGGATGGAATGAATCCTTTCGGTAACATGAGCGACATTCATAGCACTTGGCCCGTGACTCGTGTATATACAACCTTCCACCACGGTTGTGTATGAAGCGAAAGTACATTATGATGTCCTTGCTTATCCAAGGGCGAGACAACTCAGCAACGATATTGATGTATACCTACAACCATTGGTGGAAGATCTTGTGATATTGTGGAGCGAAGGTGTATGGTATGGGGCGAGTACAAGCGAGAGTACTTCACTCACGCGCATTGTTGTTACGCACCATCAATGATTTTCTGCGCTTGGTAACTGTCCTACCGTACTATAAAAGGGCGAAAGCATGCCCCAATGCATGGATGAAACCGCTAGTGTGTGGCTCAACAACTCGAGGAAAGCAGTGTACATCGTCACGGAGGTTCCTTCGCAGAATCATCCGTCCGCAATATGAAGAAACAATTGACGGGACAAAGGAGGACGGTTTAGCTCAAAGGCGTCTTTGTGGGGAAGAGGTGTATGATATGGTTAGGGATCTTAATGTTGTACTTGGAAAGAGTCTTGGTAATACATCGCGGTCCGTCTTGAGAAGACCACGTGGAAGAAGAGATCCATCTTTTGGGACTTACCCTACTGGAAGGACTTGGAAGTTCGACACTGCATCGACGTCATGCATGTAGAGAAGAATGTATGTGACAGCGTGGTTGGTCTTTTCTTGAATATTCCTAGCAAAACAAAGGATGGGTGAAGGCACGAAGGATCTGGAAGACATGAAAATCGAGCCGAGCTACATCCTCAAGACCTTTGGGAAAGGCGGCTTTACCTTCCCCGACTTGCTACACTTTGAGTAAGAAAGAGAAAATGAGAACTCTGCAAGTGCTCGCATGGTGTGAAAGTTCCGTCTGGTTACTCGCAAACATCAAGCTGGTATCGATGAAAGATTTGAAGTTAACTGGCATGAAGTCTCATGATTGTCATGTGATGATGACACAAATGCTCCCTGTTGCAATTAGAGGTGTTTTGCCTGACAAGGTCCGAGAGGCAATCACGAGGTTGTGTTCCTTCTTCAACACGATTTCACAGAAGGTCATCGATCCCGTTGGACTTTATGAACTTCAGGCTGATGTGGTAAAGACTCTGTGCCAGCTGGAGATGTATTTTCCCCCATCATTTTTTGATATCATGGTTCATCTCATTGTTCACCTTGTCAATGAGATAAATATTTCTTGACCCGTATTCTCGCATCGGATGTACCCATTTGAAAGGTATATGGGTGTTACGAAATATATGCGTGTCGATCTCGTAGGAAGGCTCAATTGTAGAAGGTTATGCAAGCGAGGAGGTTATTGAGTTACGTATCGATTACATGGAGGAGGTCGAACCGGTAGGAGTGCGATATCTCGCCATGAGGGTAGGCTAGGTGGGAAAGGTGTAATAGGAAAGAAATCTACAAATTCTTACGATAATATTTTGTTCGAACAAGCCCATTTCACGATATTATATGATCACTTGAGGTGTGCCCGTATATGGACATACACAAGGGTAAGCTAAGGAGGGAAAACCGAGGAAAGTCGAGATTTGGATAACAAAAGAGCACAATCGTTTGTTCAGGTCATTGGTTCGTGGAGCACATGTGCGGTGAAAAGCGAGTGTTACATTGAGTGGTTGACAAAAGGGCCTTGGTACAATCACGACATGGCAAGGATATGACATCAATGGATATACATTTTACACGAGAGCTCGGGATAGCAAGAGCACTTACCAAAGCAGTGGTGTCCGTATAGATGCCGACGACAACACGAGCGATCTGAAGAGCATCTACTACGGGTTCATAGAGGAGATTTAGGGGCTGGACTCTGCATTTTCAAGATCCGGTGTTTGATGTCATTGGAGTACGACTCCCGAATGGTGTCAAGGTGGACAAGTGCGGCTTTACTCTTGTGGACATCGAACATGTCGGATCTGAGGCGAACCATTCGTACTTGCGAATCAAGTAGCACAAGTATTCTACATAATCGACCGGCAAATAAGAAGCGCCACGTAGTTACGCAAGGAAAAAGAAGGATCGTTGGAGTTGAGAATGTCGTGGATGAGGAAGAGTACAACCAGTTTGATGAGTTGCCTCCTTTATGAGCGATGACATCGAGCCCGAGGAAGAAACCACTCAAGAAGTTACCTATCATCGCGATGATCTGTGAAAACCAAATTGTGAAAGAAAATAATTAGCTAGAAGTATTGGAAATGTGATGTAAGAAATGGAAATGTGATGTAAGAAATGTACATTTATGTGCAATTAATAGGAAATAAATATGCATGATTTTGATGAGAAAACTTCAAAACATTCTGAGTTATACATGCTTCTGGAAGAAGAATTGCGAAAAAAGGTGTTGAATAGAGCCCTTGAAGAAGACCAAACCGGGATAAATGTTATATATATATGCTTGTAGGACTTATGTTATACATGCTTCATATGTATTAATGTATGGAAGAAAAAATTATGTATTATGATTTATGCAGCTTTTTACAGTTATACATGCTTCTGAGTTTATTATGATTATCATCAGTATCTATGGCGGTGGAGGAGTATACGTGACGGTTAATAAATATAACCGTCTCGAGATAATAGTTATCTGTGGCGGTTAATAACAATAACCGTCACGAGATAAATATTATCTGTGGCGTTATTGTTATTAACCGCCACAGATAACTATTATCTGAGATGGTTATATTTATTAACCGTCACGAATACTCCTCTATATATAGTAAACCTAACCCCTTTGCTCCACTTCCGAAAACTTCGACCGCCTCATGCCTAGCTCCCACGCCGCCACCGCAGCCTCCCGCACCGTGCCGCCTCTCCGCACCGTGCCGCCCTTAGCGTCGTCATGGGGAGGACTCCCGCGCCGCGTTGCGTCGCCACTCCGCACCGTCCGCCCGCAAGTCGTCGTGGGGAGGACTCCAAGCCGTGCCGCCGCCACTCCGCCTTTGTGTTGCCCGCATCGTCGTCCGTGGGGAGGACTCCAAGCCGCTGCCGCCACTCCAAGCCGTGCCGCTATTGGCCCTGCACCGCGAGGTAACATGAACTCCAAGCCGTGTTGTGCTGTGATTGATATGTGTCTTTGTCTTGTGATTGTTATCCGTGTGCTTGATTATCAGTTGGAATTTGGTAATATGTCTTGTGCTATGATTGATATGTGTAGATTTGTGCTAGATATCTTACGTGATTAAATGGTTCGGGGTTTTGGGGCTGAAATTGATAAGCATACACATATATGATTGTGAAATTTTAGGCTCATGGTGATGCTAGTATGAATTTGTGGATAAGTGTGAGTGATGATAGCAAGTATTAGGGGTACACATGTTACGAAATGTGTTTAAGCAGGAATGAGCTAGAGATATTTAGCGGCAGTTTTCATGTCTTGCCATCCTTTGCTATTGTGCTTAAGCGATGCACGAGTTTATGTATGTCTTTGTTATCTGCTGAAGAGTGTAGGTGTATGCTTATTCTGTGATTTTCGATCTTGTGTGCGAGATATTAGAATATGTAACCCTATTCTTAGATCATGCTTTAGTCTTTTAATATGAGTAAGTCCTTGGTCATTTTGCAATAGTACAAACTTTAAATTCACATGAAGCTCTTAATTTTCGATGGCATACGCTAAGCTTTACATTTGTGTCTTAGATGGCACTCTGTGAGCTTTACATTCTTAGATCTTGTGAATGAATGAATGGATTCACTTACAATGAATGAACTAAGCTTTACATTTGTGTCCTTCAAAGTATCATCTTGCTAGCATTGAGTTATGTAATGTTTTTCATCTTTGTTCATTGGAATAATCAATATATTAGTAAACAAATCGAGGTTTGAAGGAATGAAATACAAGCGATTGATAAAATTTCTATTTTTGTTGGGAAGTACATTGTGGATGCCCTTAACATTGTGGATGCATTATACTCTGCTTTGCTATTACTTGTTGCCTTACTTGTCTTACTTGTTGCCTTGAATTGGGGCGTGGGTGATGCTCTGTGATGAACACAGGTACTAGAATGATCAGAACCTTTATTTATGTGGTTTAGGCCTTGAACTATAGACTTAAATGCTTGAAAGAATTGCTTATCTGCTGCTATCCTTTTGCTCGTGTACTAGACATTCCTTGAGATGGCAATAGTTGGAAATGCAGGAGACACTGTGAGGAAAAATGATGCTCATGGCCAAGTTAACAAAAATATCTTACCAATAGTATTTGGTAGTAGAGGTTATGATCCTTTTTTTCTGAACAACCCAATGGACATGTTTAATTTGTTAAAGATAGAAAAAATAATAGTGTTATAGAGATAGCTTTGACAATGTAGAGCAGAAATTATGGCTTTTGGGAAAGATAATATTCTGACACTACATGCTTTAGGAATTCTGATATTGCCCTATGTCAGGTAGTGAATAACTAGTAAATATCCAAGTTTCCATATTGGCATGTTGCCCAAACACCAAATGACAGGACAAACATAATATAAGCAGCATACAAAATTTTCACAATATTTTCTAAAATATTCTTTGCAAGAACATCTGATTCTTGTAAGAATGGGTTGTGGAAATATCACAATTAGCTCTAGCTATGCTTAAGTGGATCAGCTACTTTAGCATCGTCCGGTATCTTCGTTGTTCATCATGAAAGCGAATCTTTTATGTGCTTGTGAACATCAAAAGTGCAAGGACCACATTTTAGCAAATGGTTCAATTATTCTTTGTCGATCCGGGAGTTACATTCTGTTAGCAAGACTTATTGATTATAATATGGCATGTATATATCTTGACAAAGAGAATTCTTTAGTGTGCATTTTAAGGTGGTAAGAGTTCAAGGCCTATTTCATTGAATAAAGTGTTAGCCCATTTGTGATTGTGGTGAAGATCCTTATCTTCATCCATACCCAAATCTAAGAGCACATTAAATTAATTCTCTTTGAGATATAAGGCATAATTCATATTAATGGATGACTTCAAATTGCTAAGTTCTATCTTATCTATGTCATTCTTGTTATTAGTGGATTACTCCATTTGTGACTCGAAATGAGCCATGGACAGGCACTTTAAGGATCTAATTTAGTCCTCAGTTAGTACATCTTCTATCTTAGCACATCTTCTATCTTATTCCATTTGTGACTCGAAATGAGCCATGGACAGGCACTTTAAGGATCTAATATAGTCCTCAGTTAGTACATCTTCTATCTTATTCCTCAGTTAGTACATATTTTCCTCAGTGTGCTAATTCAATATGATACACTTAGTTATTCTATCAGTTAGTACATATTTTCTTTCCCTCTCTGAAATATCTCCCTTTCTATTGAGTAGTTGTAATGGAGCCCGGCCGAGCCTATAATGGAGGAGAGCCCGAGCGGGTACCTTACCTCCACCCAACCACCGAGTTCTTGAGGCCTCCACCGCTGTTCGGGGCCTCCCCGCTGTTCCCGAGGCCTCCACTTACTGTTGCAACACGCCGAGGACGAGGAAGACTAAAAGCTCAAGGTCGGTACACCATCACGGAGGTCTCGAGATCTTTGGGTCCCTGTTGCACCAAAAAAGGCAGCAAACAAAATCTGAGTCAACATGCGGGTACATCGTCGGGAGAAAGTGCCAATCACCTATTCGGATTGGCATAAAGTGCCCAAGCCACCAAAGCGGTTGTGGGCCAGAGCTCAAAGGAACCTTCGCATTCCCAAGGAGTCGAAGAACTTCGTCGCGTCGCGATGCATTGATGACCATGGATGCGGCGTGGAGAAACTTCAAAGCGAGGTGAGCGTAAATTATGTGAAGCAAAAGCGGTCACCGTCGGAGACTACCCAAGATTCTGACCATCTTGGGATGAGTTCGTGGCGATGAAGCAATCTGAAGCCGCAAGGAAGTCTAGTGAGGACCACATTAGCATCGCATGAAGGAATACTCACCCCCACGGACTTGGCACGAGTGGGTACACGGGTAAAATTGCTCAATGGGACAGCAGAATTACAAGTGATCCAACGGTGGCGCCAAGTCCCTTGGTCGGACTACGGACCGAGTGAAGCACTACGTGCTAGCGAGGCGAATCTCTTGTCTCATCGAGTTTATCATTCAAGAAGCAAATAAGACGAAGCAATGGCGCAAAGAGTTCATCGGTTTCGCCCAGTCCACCCAAGGATCCTTCCACTCAAACAGGAGAAAGACGAGCTATCGGCCCTCGGAAACAAAAGCACCCGATCGAACACGAGGCGTCGGGGTCAAGGTTCCATGGAAGATGGGATTCACGAGCACGAAGACTCTTATAGAGTCGGAAGAGAGCTAAAGAAGAGTGAAATTTGAGCAGGAAATGGAAAGTATGAAGGAAAGGGTTCTGCGAGAATTACAACCCACCATTCAAGAACAAGTTCAACGACAAGTACAAGAAGCCTTGAGCCAGACGCAGGCCGAAAACGCTCTCTCGGCCCTCACAGTCGTCCCGGCGATTCTGCGGGTCACGCCATTGCCTGGCGGACAAAAACCATTATCCTATGGACGACATACATGACCCCACACCCTGTCAGCTCAACGTGCCCGTGATGAACATATTTCTACAGGCTGCTACAGGGGTAGCTTATCCGTGCCAGGGGAGGTGTCTGCACAATGCTAATAAGCGCCGAGTTATGCAAGGTCGGTGGACACGGTAGTTACCGCAGTTCTCGATATCGGGCTAGAAAAACCCGCTAATGACGAGATAACAACTCTGGGAGGTGCCGTCCACTCATTCATCCAGTGGCGCAAGCGTGACATCATCTTGGACCATGCTGTGGCACCCTCTCCTGACATCGTCTTGGATCATGCACTGCCAGCCTCTCCTGCAGTACAATCCGCGCATCAGTCACGAGCACGTGAGAGTGAAACGGTGAAGAAGCAAGATGACGTAGAAAAGAAATCCTTTGGTACTCCAACGCATAAACCTGTGACACCTGGTACTTCAAAGGACAAACCTACAACCCCTGATCCCAAAAAATGGCACATTAGACAAGCCGTATCAGCTAGATCAGGGGAAGCCAGGACCGAGTATGATGTCGTGCGAGAAAAAAGTAAGGGCAAGGCAAAGTCTGATGAACAAGAAAATCAACCAAAATTGAAATTCGAGGTTGGGAAGCCCTTAGTCACCGATTCGAAGTTAAACAGTCTAACACCCATGATGCAGCGATTACATGCATGGTACATGGAGTGATCCAACCAAGATGTACTCCCGAAGGTGATCACTGCAGTGTTTCGTGAGGAACATTTTCACCACGAGGGCTATGGCTACTTCTTAATAGAATTCGATAACATGCACAACTTGTTCTATCATGGCGCCCTCGACATATGTTTTTGAGATCTTTGGACACTTGTAAGTGTCTAATATATCAATCTTGGTCTACATTCACGTAATCCGATAAATGTCATGTCTAACTATTTCGTTATATAGATCGAGATTCAAGAACTACGAAGAACCAAGGGGCGATTGGGATTCCTCGACCGGAAGCGGTTTGCCAAGACGAAATCGTGAGAGTACCAAAGGAGGTCGAGGAATACGTATATAAAGCTTTGCTTAAACTACAAGACAAGGAGTTTATACTTGTACCATACAATTTTAAGTAAGTTCCTCACTAGCGAGTTAAATTACTCGTTGGTTTCGTTATTTACTCTGACGTAACGACTAATGGCTATGGCATCTAGATTCCACTGGATTCTCGTAGTAATTCATCCAGACAAGAGCAAGATGCTGATCATGGATCCACTGGATAAACCTAAAGCAGACTATGAAGTGATGACACGTTTAATCACGAGGCGTTCAAAAGATATTGTCAGAAGAGCACGAGACACCGCCCATACCAGAAAACCCTTACAATCCGTACTAAATTTCCGATGCATACGCAAGGAATATTCTTATATCGTATTTCATAGTAAATAGCTCCTTCCACGACATCTTAGTTCATTCGATTTTCGCGGTGTCTGGCGTATAAGGAAATAATCTATGTGGGTACCGTGTGCCAATACATGCGGGAAATCTTAAGTTGCACAATAAAAGACAATGGCGTGGAGGTCGGTCATCTTGACATGACACATCGATTCGCGCCACTCTATTTCTATATGCTCTCTTAATTTGCTTTTTCATACCTCTGGCGCCTCGTTTGTCTCACGATAGGGCTTGCTCTGAAATCCAAGCCGTTCAGGGCCAGCTCGCCTACTTCATCATGAAGGAAATACTCAACAAAAAGGCGAGTTTTATGACGAAGACAACAACGATCCACTCCTCCATACTCATGTCTCACATCACGTGTCTCCAACATCCAGAAGACCCAGTAGGCTAGCTTCTAGTTCTGAAACTACGAAGGCTTTTGTTACTTCAAATTTTTTTCATTACAAAGTGTAAATAACTCTTTGTACCTTTGAAATGGGACCCCCTTCTTTCGTCAATGCCACTTCTATTGTCGGTGGTTACGCTCTTTGTAGCATGTACGTTTGTCTTCTTGAGGAACACATGTACACACACATGCAGTGGCACTTCTAAATATTTCATGTGTTTGCCTTACATGGTTATTTTTTCATATGAAGTTATTTCATGTGTTTGTAATAGTTTGATAAACTAACCAAGTGAAAAAATTACTTGGTTACTTTGATAAACTAACCAAGTGAAAAATGTTGAATCTTTGCCATATAGCTTACGCAAGTTCAATGTCGATTACGTGTTTTGCGAGAACATTTCATGAAATAGATAATTGTAATAATATTGCGGAGAGGAACCAACGCTTATTTGGAAGTATATGTGTTTCATGTTTAGATGTCTATCATCATTTTTTCGTAAATGATTTTGATCTTCTTGTTCAACACTTGAAATGGTTAGTCTTGATAGTTCTACAACCTTTTCATTGTATTGAAGGTTCCATGAGCACCTAGGAAGAAAGGTATCGGTGGGTTCATCAATGTAGATTATAAGAATAAAACTCGTCTGCATTGAGGTGAGTCCTTTCACAGGATTTTCTTTTTAATTTTTAACCTCAATGTGCATATATAACTCGAAGTGATGACCGCTATCCGAGCATCATCACTACTTACTGCTTTCGTGTTTGATTCGCATCTCTCTCCCTCTTGTGTGTTCATT
This sequence comes from Guadua angustifolia, assembly GCA_036346375.1. Lineage (NCBI taxonomy): Eukaryota > Viridiplantae > Streptophyta > Magnoliopsida > Poales > Poaceae > Guadua > Guadua angustifolia. Next base: position 96,466 of record JAYEVE010000376.1, read on the forward strand.
TCATTTCTTTCTTGTGTTCATTTCATTTCTTTCTTGTGTTCATTTTAACACAGCCAGCTAGCGAAAGCATCAGTACCATAGCTACTTTCTTTGCACAATTTTATGCTAAACTAACAAGAACACTTGATCTTCACATGCATTTACGCCTTTGAACTCACGACACTATAGTCATGTGAATTTTTGTACTCAACTCTCCTTTTTGTTGCTATGCTCTTTTGTCTAGTTATGAACACTTAGCTCCACTTATTTGATCGAAAAAAGCTACACTGATAAGTCCTGCCTTGCTTTTAGGAAATATCCCTCTCCTTTATCTATGAAAGTTTATGTGTGGTCTTCTGTTACAGGTTCTCCAGGGTTAAGACTCCTCAAGTTGTCCTATATGCTCTTGCAAAGGTATTGTCTCAGAAAGGTGTTGCTCAAAAGATACAGGTCCCACTTCTCACTCTTTCTAATTAATCTACTAAGTGCTATGCAAGACCATGCATTCTTTGGAATTCTCCTTCTTTTGTTTAACTAATCATACTCATAATAAGAACTTCTAATTAGAGAATGAAACTATTTTTCCCGATGAAGCAAAAAAAAAGCAGCTTGTTATCAAATTGAAGCATGTGGGATAAGTAGTTACTTTAAAAGGACCATGATTAGCGATACATGTTATTTGAATTATATTCTTTAGTCTACAACAACCGCACATACTAATATGTATGCTCTAATTTCAATATATCACTTATTTACCTACTTTTGTCTTTTCCCTTTACTCATATACTTATGTGGTGTATGGTCTTTGATGCAATGAGAACCAGCTAAGTCTCTGTGTTCCTTCGTCTGTTAGCGCCGATCATTGAGAGGGCTGCGCCTTCGATTTTTAGTTCTAGGTGAGTTGGTTTGTTGTTGCTTCAGATTATTTTTCCTAGCATTTGTTTGTATTGATCTTATGTGCTTTCCCATTTTATACGCGTAGCCTTCGAATTTATCTTTCTTTCTGCTTGGTAATGTAGGCCACTTTTACGAGAGCTATTTATTCACGTGCTTGTGCCATTCGTGTGCTTATCATACGTGCTGTTTAAGCCTTTTGTGTGTGTGCGCTTATGTTTGGATTAGTACGACTTTGACAAATGCTTTAGTTGGTTCCAGTTAATTTCCTCCGCCATCTAGCTGTATTGATCTTTTGTGTTTCTTCCGCTTGGTGTTGTTCTTTGGTCGCTTCAGATTATTTCCTCTACCATCTAGTCAGAAGTGAAATCACCCCGGCCGAACCTACTCCCCCATTCCGGCGCATCATGGCCGGCGCCCTCCACGCCGCTTGGTCGGTGAGGCCTTTGAGCCCTATCTATATCTATGCTTGCTTTTTTGTTAATCCGAGACGGGCTAATCATTGAGATTTTGTGAGAACGTTTCAATTGGTCTTTGCCGCTATATGTAGTCGTAATCATGTAGTTATCGATTCTGTCTTTCTTTGTTGAGAGTGATTCTGCTTGGTTTAGTTGGTATTTATGCCAAGTGGTGTTGTGGTCAACATATATATTTCGTAATTCATCTTGGCATTTCCAATAACAGAGGGCATGGCTAGCATCGCCGAGGCTAGCCACAAATGCGCTTTTTATTTTCTGTCTCGGACTATCGGCGACGGTTCTAGCAAAAACCGTCATCGATAGTGCTAGTTCGATGACGGTTTTGGCTAGAACCGTCATCGATATCAGTTATCGATGACGGTTCTATCCAAAACCGCCATCGATAGTGCTAGTTCGATGCGGTTTTGGCTAGAACCGTCATCGATATCGTAGTTATCGATGGCGGTTCTAGCAAAAACCGTCACCGATAATGTTATCTGTGGCGGTTCTAGAACCGTCGCTGATAATCCTCGATTATCAGTGGCACTAAATCCGTGGCGGTTTGAAAACCGTCACTGATGGCAGTTTCGAACCGCCACTGATGACCTTTTTCAAGGTAGTGTATGTTGGTGGTAGTGCAAGAATCTAGCATGACATCGGCTCAGAAATCCAAAGATTATGTTTGTAACGGTATACAAATACTAGTAGTACAAAGTACAATGTTTTTTTCCCGCTCCTAGCAATCGTTTGGCAGCGGAGGATCCAAATCCCATGAACGTTGTCCGTCGGGTCAACAACCGCTGCGACTTCGAGACTCTTTGAGATCGATCCTCGTTTTGGGCTGCCATTAGAGACAAAACAGTTTTGGAATCTTCTCAGTGATACTGTACATCTCAACACTGTTAGAAGCTACTCCTACGGTTCAGTTCCAAATGCTAGACCAGCCTACGTACATCTTCTTCTTTTTTTGTAAGTACAGGCTGTACCCCAGCTACTTCACTAATGACAGTTGACCTAGACCTAGCTAGGAAAGTTACACCATTAAGACCTATGACCGTTCTTGCATCAGTTTTCAATGAACTGATTTGCTCATTATGAGTTTATGACCAATGCTTCCACCACCACCCATGAATATGAACTAATATGATGTTTCTTCCACGGAAAAAGGAAGAAAACGAGCGATTTGTTTCTTCAGATCGAAGTCATTTGCTAAGAAAACCCCATATACGTCCTCACATTGAAAGTGCTCTCGGTAGGTAAATGCCTGAGCATTCCATTTGTTTCTTGCGATGTGGATATATACTCAGTATTTTTTTTTTTTTGTATAGCAACGAATACAGCTAGCAAGAAATTTTGTCCTGATTCTTATATATTATAAAAGATGACATGTTATAGACTAGTCTGGTTGCCCATTTGCCAACCTTACGGAAATAACTCCCCACACAGTTTACATGTATGGTCATGCTTAGCTGTGTCTCTTCCTTCTCAAAAATGCAACAACTACTACCAATTATTTTTTTAGGGAACCTCCCTTGTCATTAACGATAGGGCAATCCTCTGAACATTTCTAAACACGTGCTTCTCCGTTCTTTTCAAGTGATACTACCATCTTATAATCCGTACCATTAAACTTTTTAAAGTGTGGCCACTAATATGTCTAAAACTATCTAAATTGGTTACATATTACTAGATTTGTCGTTAAAAATACTTTCATAATATTATAATTTTACTAGTTACATTAAAATAAAATTATAAAAAAAAGTAACAGACAAAGTCGCATCTTGGAAACCACAAAAAAATCCAAAACCCCACTTAAAAAAATAACATATGGAGTAAACTCTAATTGATTACAGTGTTGGCTTGATTTTTTTTCAACAACAAACTATTGTTCCCGTTGGTGTTTTTCTTTCCGCCTAGTTGTTACTTCAGAAAATTGGAGTATGTCCGTATATTAGCAAAAAAAAAAAATATTCCATCCCTAGGGTTAGTGAATATGCATATTATATTAATTGTTGATATAATATGCACGGTGGATCTAAACATGCCCACAAATTGTAAGCAAATTGGTTTCGTCTAGGGAGTTAATTAATGAGTGCTTTTCTGTTTGGGAGTACTCAAATGTATAACCCTTGGATCTAGATCTAATAGATCTCCTTTCTCTCCCCTCTCTTATATAACTTCACTCCTTCCACCGACATGAAACC
>JAYEVE010001088.1:0-95382 GCA_036346375.1 Guadua angustifolia
TTCCAGAGAATTAGGGTCGAGCCTCATCAGTTGCCTGTGGCAAAACGAGGGGTTCATTATCGTACTTTTGCTTCCGCTACTGAACTTGTGTTACTTTTGTTATTTATCGTCCTGCGTGACGAATTATTGTAAGGTGACCGTAAGGTCTTGTAACTTGTTATAATTATGTTGAGGTACTTATTTATTATTTCCGCTTTGTATGATTGTGGTATCTCAACCTGTTTATCCTGTGTGTACTAGCGTAATCCTGGACTAGTAAAGAATACACAAAGGGTCCGGATTTGCAGATTCGGGTCCTGACAGAGTTGGTATCAGAGCCATACTGACTGTAGGACTTAACCCTAGTTAGACTGGCCGTTCTAGAAAGGATAAAAATTAATTTCTAAAAGAATTAAAATTATGCAAGAATAATCAATGAAATCTCGACTTATCCCTTCTTCCTTACTTCATACCTATGCTGTATTTTGCTACTACTTTTGTGTTCTTTTAAAATTTTAGTACTGACGAGTTGATTTGGCAGATGAGGATGGTTCACTCCTTCGGCGAGCGTCACGGAGGTTACGCAGCGGAGCTTTGGAGGATACTCCAGGTGCTTGGAGGTTTTGACTGCCCTCTTTACCGGTCTCGCACCTGGGTGGTCAATGGCATCAACCGTGGCTGGGAGACGACCTTTACCTTGTATGTGCAGGAGAATACTCGTGCCAGTCGACCGCTCCACCTTGTTGTGAAGTGAGCCAGCTACGAGGCGGGCATTCAGGAGTGTGCCCGGCTAGTGCTTCGGAAGATCAGCCGTGACTACGGCTACGAGCTGTGGGACACTGCTTTCCGTGTGCACCCCCACGCGGGTGGACCGATCCAGGCGCGCTTGGAGCTGGAGGACGATGCCGCTGTCGTCCACTTGGGACGGTTTGCTGTGGCCCAGGAGGAGGCCATGGACGTGGCTACGCTAGAGCTGATGTCAGTATACCGCACCTTGGAGGAGACAGAGACAGCCCTGCGAGAGACCAGGATGCATGCTGTGCAGAGAATCGCCGAGTTAGAGGAGGCCCTCTACGGTCACGGGGAGCCTGAGGCCGTCATGGAGCTTGACGACGAGGATGAGGAGGAGGAGCCAGAGGAGCTGGAGCGAGGAGCAGGAGCGAGAGCTCGCTGCGGAGGATCGCCAGCCTAGTGGAGCCCCAAAGACCAAAGTGGGAGGGCATGGGGACTGGCTTGCCCTAATGCCAACTCACCCGCCAATGTATGTGATAAGCAGCGCAGCCTGTGGTGGCTTGAGGATTGAGTACTTGAGTTTGTTAGTCGCCAGATTTTATGCTGAGACTCATCTCGTGAGTCGCGCCCTTAATTCTCGAACTTCCTTTAGATGGCGATGTTGTAATGAACTATTTTGATTGATGATTGTGACTGCTGGTGTGGTTGCATGGCCCCTAGGCCCTTGTAAGCAACCATACTTATCTATTATCTATAAATTGATGTTTAAGGGTTTTTAGTTACACCTGTTTCCCCCATATAAGTTCCTTTACTTGCCTATTCTTTTCCCCTCATCTCTAAACCATCGAAGCAATCAGCAGATGGTGAACACTCGCAACACCGGAGCCGGAGGCAGTGGTTCACGTCAGGGAGGCAGTCAGAACAATGCATCACTTCCTCAGGCAGCACCGCAAGTTGACATGCAAAATCTGGGAGCTTTTCTTGCAGCGCAAACGCAGTTAATGCAGACAATGATGGCAACTATACAGCAAATCAACAACCAAGCAGCTACCAACAATCAAGCTGTTAACAACGGACCACAACCCTACTCAAGATTGTCCGAGTTTATGAGGACACGCCCACCAACTTTCTCGGGCAACGCTAGCCCATTAGAGGCAGATGACTGGTTGAGGACCATCGAGAGGAAACTACACATAACACAGTGTGATGGAAATGAGAGGGTGCTTTTACGCCTCATCGCCTAGAAGAAGGAAAGAAATTGAATGGTGGAAAACTATGCTGCGTGCGAGAAAACCCACAGAAATCACCCGAAGAATTCACCATAGCTTTTCGTCAATACCACGTACCAGAAGGTATTATGGAACTGAAAAAGGAAGAGTTTAGAGCGCTGAAGCAAGGAGGCCAGATAGTGGCCGATTATTTGAATAAATTCACTCAACTTGCATGATACGCCCCAGAGGACGTAGCAACAGATAAGGCTAGGCAGTCTCGTTTTATGAAAGGCCTTAACACTGGATTGCAGGTGGGATTGATTACCCACACATTTCCGGATTTCCAAGAACTAGTGAACAAGGCACTTATACTGGAAGACAAGCGCAAGGAGTTAGATGATAATCGTAAACGTCGCATGGCGCAACAAGGAGGATGCCAGGGTCAGCAGAAACCAAGAATGATACCTCAGCAGTTCTCTAGATTCCAACAAGGGAACAATGTCAGGACACTGTCGCCAATGCCAAAACCAACAGGACAAACCCCCCAGACTCCAGTAAGAACTGTTAATCAGAGTGGAGGAAACCAGCAGATGTCAGGAAGGCGCTGCTACAATTGCAATGAGACAGGACACTTCGCTAATATTTGCCCCAAGAAGGGAGGTGTGACCCCAGTACGCTTCAATCTGGGAAACACGCCTGCTAGAACTCCTGTCCAAGGAGGAAGCAAAGGACCTACCCAAGCAGGATCCGCACCCCAATCAGTTGCAAGAGGCAGAGTCAACCACGTCACGGCAGACGAAGTTCAAAATGCTACGAACGTAGTACTGGGTAAGTTTCTAGTCAACTCAGTCCCAGCTACAGTTTTATTCGATTCAGGAGCTTCACATTCCTTTGTTTCTCAAGTTTTTGCTGTGCAAAATGAATTGGGTATTGTCAACCTTAAGAATATGCTTCTAGTCCAATCCCCTGGATCCGAACTTCGATCTAAGATCGGTTGTTCTGGAGTTAAGCTAGTAATAAAAGGCATAGAGTTCCTAGCGAACCTTATTATATTAGATACCCAGACCCTAGATGTTATACTAGGAATGGATTGGTTGTCCAAGCATAAGGCTGTATTAGACTGTGGACGAAGAGTGGTGTCTATTGAGAGCCCTGATAGCAGGAAAGTTGAATTTCAAGCAACGAGAGTCCGAGAAGGACAGATGTTAGTAAATAATCTAGAGACTATTAGTTTAAAGGATGTACCAGTGGTCAGTGAGTATCCGGATGTTTTTCCTGAGGAGTTACCTGGAATGCCACCAGACAGGGACATAGAATTCGTAATTTACTTAGTGCCTGGAACATCACCACTAGCAAAGAGACCATATCGGATGTCTATTGAATAATTGGTTGAAATGAAGAAACAGATCGAGGAGCTATTGGAAAAAGGATTCATCAGGCCGAGCTCATCACCATGGGGAGCACCAGTTCTGTTCGTTAAGAAGAAAGACGGGAGTTTTCGGATGTGTGTAGATTATCGTGCACTTAATGAAGTAACGATAAAGAATAAATACCCGTTGCCCAGAATAGATGACTTATTTGATCAGTTAAGAGGTGCAGGAGTTTTCTATAAGATTGATCTTAGATCAGGATATCACCAGCTGAAGATTAAGACAGAAGACATACCAAAGATGGCATTTTCTTCAAGATATGGACACTACGAGTTCACTGTTATGTCTTTTGGATTGACAAATGCGCCAGCATACTTTATGAATTTGATGAATAAAGTATTTATGGAATACCTAGATAAATTTGTAGTTGTGTTCATAGATGATATTCTGGTATACTCAAAGACGAATGAAGAACACACTCAACATTTGAGATTGGTGTTGGAAAAGTTAAGAGAGCAGCAGTTGTTTGCTAAGTTCAGTAAATGTGATTTCTTGAAGAGTAAGGTAGAATTCCAAGGACATGTAATGACGGCCGAAGGAATTGCAGTGGACCCAAGCAAGGTCGAGGCAGTACTGCATTGGGAGCCACCAAAGACGGTGACCCAGATCCGTAGTTTCCTTGGAATGGCTGGTTATTACCGTCGATTTATTGAAGGGTTCTCGGTAATTGCTAGACCTCTTACGCAATTGTTAAAGAAAGAGAAGAAATTTGTTTGGACCCCCAACTGTGAGAAGAGTTTTCAGGAGCTAAAGAAACGTCTGACGTCGGCACCAGTGTTAGTTTTGCCAGACACACATCAGAATTTTGATATATATTGCGATGCATCACGTCAAGGACTTGGATGCGTATTGATGCAGAGCAGAAAGGTGGTAGCCTATGCATCAAGGCAGTTAAGGCCGCACGAAGGAAATTACCCGACACATGACTTAGAATTGGCAGTCGTAGTGCATGCCTTAAAAATATGGCACCACTATCTGATTGGAAATAGATGTAAGGTGTATACAGATCATAAGAGTCTTAAATACATCTTCACCCAATCTGACCTGAACATGAGGCAAAGAAGGTGGTTAGAGCTGATTAAAGATTATAATGTGGGGATTCATTATCACCCCGGTAAAGCCAACGTAGTGGCTGATGCCTTGAGTCGGAAGAGCCATAGCTTAAATGTGTTGGTAGAAGTGAGTCGGGCAGAATTGTGCAAGGACCTTTAGAGGTTGAAATTGGAGGTTGTTCTAAAAGGATTCGCAGCTGCTTTAGAAGTAAAGCCTATCTTAGAAGACCAGATTAGGGAAGGTCAGAAGAATGATGAGAAGATCAAGCGAATCAAGTCCAAAATGGAAGAAGGTAAGGCAAAAGAATTTAATCTAGACGATCAGGGCACATTGTGGATGAAAGAGCGCATTTGTGTGCCTAACAAAAAGGAGCTAAAGCAGTTGATTTTGGAGGAAGATCATGACTCCAAGTATTCGATTCATCCAGGAAGTGCGAAGATGTATCAGGACTTGAAAGAAAGGTTCTGGTGGCCGAATATGAAGAGGGAGGTAGCGGAGCACGTAGCATTATGTGATGTGTGTCAGCAAGTCAAAGCTATGCATCAGAAGCCAGTAGGACTACTGCAACCATTAAGAATACCAAAGTGGAAATGGGAAGAAATCAGAATGGATTTCATTACCGGGTTGCCAAGAACGCAAGGAGGTTATGACTCCATATGGGTCATAGTAGATCGCTTGACAAAGGTCGCGCACTTCATACCGGTAAAGACGACCTATTCAGGAGATAAGTTAGCAGAGCTATACATGGCAAGGATCGTATGCTTACATGGAGTGCCGAAGAAGATAGTATCGGACAGAGGTACCCAATTTACCTCAAGATTTTGAGATAAGTTGCACACCGCAATAGGCACCCGTTTGAACTTCAAAGACATGCCTTATCACCCGCAGATGATGGAAAGACCGAAGAGTCAATCGATATTAGAAGATATGTTAAGAGCCCGTGCATTGGCATATACGACGCCTTGGGATAAATGTTTGCCATATGCTGAATTCAGCCATAAACAATAGTTACCAAAGCTAGTTTACGATGTCACCTTCAAGCTGTATGGTCGATCTTGTAGAACGCCGCTGAATTGGAATGAAACCGGTGGCGTCGCGCCTTCGGACCGCATATAGTACAAGAAGCCGAAGAGCAAATAGCATTGATCAGAGAAAGGTTGAGAGTCGCGCAGTCTAGGCAAAAGAGCTATGCGGACAATCGCCGCAGGGATTTAAGCTTTGAGCCTGAAGATTTTGTGTACCTCAGGGTTACGCCTCTTAAGGGAGTCCAGAGGTTTCACAAAAAGGGGAAACTCACACCAAGATATGTAGGACCGTTTAAGATCGTAAGCCGCAGAGGAGAAGTCGCATATCAACTGGAGTTACCGCAAACCATAGCAGGAGTACACAATATCTTTCATGTATCACAACTCAAGAAGTGTCTCCGAGTGCCTGACGAGCAAACACCCCTAGGAGCAATTGAATTACAGGAAGACTTGACCTACAAGGAGCAACCGATAAAAATTCTGGATACAGTGGATCGGAAAACAAGGAGCAAGACCACCTGTTTTTGCAGAGTTCAAAGGAGCAATCACACGTAAAGTGAAGCCACATGGGAACGAGAGGAAGATTTGAAAAAGGAATTTTTAACCTATTCTTTAGTTAAGCTTCAATCTCTGGTCGAGATTCTGTTAAGGGGGCTAGGTTTGTAACCTCCCGAAATTTGACCTTATTTAAATTTTTGGAGTTATTTGAATTTTTGTGAATTTTTGAGATTTATTTGGATTTAATTGAAATTAATTTAAATTTATCCTTCCCTTGAATAATTAAATTTTAGAAAAGTAATTATCAAAAATAAATAAAAATATTTTATTTAGGCTCTAAATGCTCAAATATTTTTCTGAATTTTTCTAGAATTTTTCAGTATTTTTACCGCCCTAAATAATTATTTTGATTTTCTAGAATAAATTTAAATAACAAAACCAGAAATTGATTGTTGAGTCGGGCCGGGCCCAACACCGTCTTGGCACGCCGTAACCCTAGTGTAGCCTGCTCGCCGCAGCGATCCCGATCGAATCTGGCTGAGGTGGAGCCGCTGTCGCTGCGAGCGAGGACCGCGGATCTCAAGAACTCGGCCGCCAGATTATGCGCCACGTCGCGCCAGTAACCGAACTGTCGCCCATCCGGTGCCGCGGATTGCAATCGGACGGTTGTGCTGTGGCGGCGCTGTCGCTCGATGTCGTCGGATCACAGCCGATCGCACGCCAGATCACGCCAAGACGGGAGGGGGCGATCGTCAGCCGCCGCCGCCGTAGAGGCCGTCGAAGATTTGTCAGAGGATTTGCACATCTTCCAAGGCAACTCAACGACCGTGCTATAGCCTATTTAACTTGTCCGGCCACCCCGCGCATTTGGTCCGTTCGCTGTTAGCTCTCGTGTTCCCTAGCTCTCCCATTTGCTCGCCGGTTGGCACCGCCGCCTCAGATTCTCGCTTCCCACAAATCGATCGCCACTCCGCCAGACTCAAGACCCTTGCCGAGTCCGCCATGCCAAGACGCTGGCCCATGGACCACTTCTTCACTCCGGAGAAGCCTCAGAAGCGCCGCCGAGCCGCCGCCTTCCTCGCCTCCGGTCTTCGGAGCCGCCGCACCGCCGCCATCCGCTGAGCTCAAATGACCGCCGGATCTTCATCCAACGCCCGAGGTAACGCCACGCTTCTTTCCGAGAGCTAAAGTTAAATAGTTTCAGAGATCTCACCAGAGATTCTTAATCCGACCGTCACCATAGCGCCAACGAAATCATAGTAGATTTGTTTGAAAATGGCCGTTAGATTGCCATCGTGCGGTTCTGATCCGTCCACGTAGCTACTGTTTAGATGCGATTGAAAAGGGCCGTTAGATCTTGGATGTACGGCTTGGATTATGCCACGTAGTCTCGGCAAAAGGCATCGCCGGGTAGCAACGATCAGAGGATCTTCATCCAGCGGTAGCAATGCATCCACGTAGCCAACATCGACGCGTTTGATAATGGCCAACGGATCTTAGATCGCTGGTGAAATCTTGCCACGAGTCGCCGGAGGCTCAAATGCAGTCAGATAATCGCCGCTGATTTAAATCCAACAGCCGGGAGAATATGTGACCACGTGGACCAGCGGATGCGCGCCGCGTGTCGAGTAATCTTGTGGTGTTGAGCCCACTTGTCGGTCCGTGAGAGTCGGTGCCGACGCCAAGATGACGCTATCCGGGGCCCACGGTCGCTGACCGAGCCGACGTGGCTGGCTCTGGTGCTAACACGTGTCACGCTGAGAGAATTTAACCGGATTTCCAGTAGGAAAATAAATAGAGTAATTCGGTTTTTCTTTTATTTGAATATTCAAAAATTGTAATCGCTATAACTTTTGCGTCTTAGCTCCGATTTGAGCGATTCCAGTTCCTAAAAATTTGTAAAAATGTGAACTATTTATTGGTGAATTTTTTTTATTTTTAGTGTTGATTTTGCTATCTTTTTAAGTATATTTATTGTGTGTACGCTTATTCCGAGTAGACTCCGAGTTGCCGGGAGTTGTCGGGGAAGAATTCGAAGACCCATCGCAAGTTTCAGATCAGGATCAACTACTTTTCGAAGGCAAGCCATGCTTTGACCATATTGCCCCTAGATTTTCAAATGTATTTCAATTCAAATTATGCATGCTATGTTAATTAAAAATGACATTAAATAATTTGGGTAAAATAGATAATACACCTACCTTGTTTATACTACCTTGTTAATATTATTTGTATGCCCCAAATCCTTGTCACCCTAAGATATTAAATTGAGTTGGTTGCTACTATAATGCCAACACGGAGGCTAGACCGTGATTAGTCGCTAGCACGCTTGTATGCTACTAATGACTTTCAAATTGAAAAAGGATATTGACTAAACATTATGGAACGATTTTGGAATAATGCGATGATGTCATGAGATGGAATTGGGGTAGCGACTGTGTGGTTCTACTCATGCAACGAAGTGGGCATTGGCATGTGTTGCATAAATGCAAACCGGGTGGGAAATGATTTGTACCGGGCAAGTGGCGAGAAGGCTTCGTGCTGTGGGCCGTGTGGCAACGGATGTACTAAAGATTGTAAAGACTGTGGTGCCGAGAAATATAAAACGGATGTCTTGCCCGGGACATGCTTAAGGACTTCACCTTGCGAGCCTTTGAACTGAAAGTTACTCGTGACAACAACTTTTGTCCGAATGGGATGCACCTAGTTTAGTAGGGTTACGATATCTTTCCTTTGACACTGGGGCGACAGCTACACAAGAGTGTAACTGCAGGGGAGCGCACTGCTACTGGCTTGGTACCCATCCAACTGTATTAGCCTGTTCTAAACTTTGGCTCTGAGTGGGGGAAGTATTAGAAAGGCAATACGGGAGAGGTTCACAGGTTAGGTGTTAGTCTCTGAAAGACTTTGTTGCAATCAATCACCTGTGTGGTGAGCGATCAGATCTTGTGGGTAAAGTGTACTGACCTCCGCAGAGTGTGTGTTAAATCTATTCAATAGCAAGGCGTCATGTAGATCGACTATGCTCTCGGGGATTACAGTCAAGGGTTTGATTTTCAAAATAAAATATGGAATGGGTGGCTGTGTGCCAAAGATGTGGATGAAGCCAGATTTCCTCCTGATGACACCCAGGTAACATGTCTGCAATGCTCCTTACCTACACTTATGTACCCTTATGTAGGTGCCCTTGCCTTGCAATCTGTAAGTGAGGCTTGCCAATGGCTTTGTTCCCCTACAGGCTGCTTGGGGACAAGCGTATGCATTCGGTGTAGGGGTAGTCGTGCATGGTCATACTATAGAGCTAGGCTACGCGAAGGTCCATGTCGACGATGTACATGAAATTTTCAAGGGCGTCATGCTGAACATCCCCCCAAACGACAAGTTTGTTACACTAGGGGATGCCATCAGCACATTCATCCAGTGGCCCAAGAAGGACATCTCCTTCGACGCCTACCCAAGAGCACTGAAGCTACAAGCAGTCCAAGAGGCACCACATGATGCGCCGGAGCTACCAGCACTACCGGAGCCATGCGATGCACTGAAGGAGCCCGCCAAATCGGCTATCGTGTCCGGTCATGTGCAGACCATTACTACAGTAACAGCCCACTCGTCTCCTGTGAAGACGAAGTTTGGTAGAAGGGGACGCGGAGACAAGGGCAAATCAAAATTGACCACGTTAGCTGACGACTTTCCGTTTGCCCTATTAGTGCTGCAATTTGAGCTGGGGCAACCGTTTTGTACCGGATGAGCACAAGGAGACGCTTTCATTAGCCTATGTTAGATTGCAAGACTGGTACATGCAACAAGTCAACAAGCCGATGGCACAACGGACAACGAGTATCTCGATGAGCTTCAAGGAGGAGTATTTCTTACACCGGTTTTTAGATGGCGTCTTCATGGTCGGCTTCACCGACTTGTTCGATCTGTACAACCTCAGAGCGCTCGATGCCTCACTCATAAGATGTTGGACAATGTAAGTGTGTGCAATCACCATCTACATTTCTGACGCACCGATAAATGTCATATATATATATGTCATCTTTGATTTGTATATGTAGATATATAATCCTGGAAGCAGCAGCAAGGGAACAACTGGTGGGTTTTGCCGACCCACACATGGTGTCCAAGCAAACCATGGATGAAAATAAAGAGGTCGTCTATGAGTACATGGAAAAATTACTGTGACTCATTCGAACAAAAATTTCATACTTTTACCCTACAACCCGGGATAAGTGCTTCGTCTAGATGCTATACCCATTGATTTCTACTATATATCACAACTTGAAATTAGGTTCAGTGACCATGACGACATACCTGTGTAGGTATCACTAGGTTCTACTCGTAATTATACCGAGACAAAACCGAGTAATTTTCCTTGATTCCAAAAAAGGCGGCACCTATGATTTAAAGACTATCAAAGATTTTTCTCGACACGTTGTTTAGTGTCTACAAATCGAGGGGAGGGCCACACAAGAAGGGCCAAGCCACTCTAACACATACTTTTAAGTTTTCGGTATCCGATAGTATACATAATAATCCTTCACACTCCAAAATAATACGTTCGGAACTAATTAACCTATTATGTTTTGGCAGTGCCACCAGCAGCCAAAGGGTACTGACCTATGTGGATTCTATGTTTGCCACAACATGGCACTCCTCGTTGGTTCCCAGCAGACCAATGTCATACAGATCTATCAATCTTACAACAATTGTCTCCACTTATTAATTTATATACACACGGGACTTTACTCTTCTCATTGGCAGGCTTGGCGATGCGCTGAATCAGCATTGGAACAGGCTGACCTACTAACTATTCGAGGACAGCTATGTGCCTTCTTACTGCGTGAGGTCTTAAATCCAAAGGGCAGATGCTACTCGGGGCTCAATGAATCATGAGTTGTGAATTTGTTACTTACCATGCATTCAGATTAATTTGTGAACCTTGTGCTGTGAATTTGTCATTTTTACTTCTGAATCCAATTGGTTAATACATACGTGAGTTGATTTCTAAAATGGATGCACTGTACATATGTTGTAATGTGCGATGTGAGTTGATTTATGAAATGGATGCGCTGTATGTTGTGTAACATGTGATTGGAGTACATTTTTTGAATTTATGTCATAATAATATGTTGGTCATGCTGTGTACTGTCTTTTGTTTCAGAGGGCATGGCTAGCAATTCCTGAGGCTAGCCAATATATTAAAATTTAGTATAAAATAGAAAATCAACATCACAGACGGTTCTAACGAAGAAACATCTATGAATAGGCACAGATCACAGACGGTTCCACTGTGGTACTATCTGTGATGAGAACATCATCACAGACGGTTTCAAATTGGAACCGCCTGTGATATATTCCACATCACAAATGGTTCGTAAGTGGAACCATCTCGAGATGATACCACATCACAAACAGTTCGTAAGTGGAACTGTCTGTGACGAGATTTTTCACAAATGGTTGGAAAACTATCTGCAATGACTCTTTATCATCATTGACACTTGCTTACAGACGGTTCACAAAACCGTTTGTGATGAGGTTTTCGAACCGTCTGTGATGAGCTTTTGTGTAGTAGTGTTAGCTGATTAATTTGTTGAGTCCGAACTTTGGTACTATATATTAGTGGTGGTGTGAGACCTGGGTAGTGGTATCCAGTCCTCGCACGGGTTGGCTCACATGGTGCAAGGGGGGTACCCTGGATGTGGTAACCAGTCCCACAAGTGTTGAAACCTTAGCGGATAGTATCGGGTTTAGATAGTCATTGAAAAGGCTTTGTTATGATTACTCACCTTTGTGGTGTATGATAATATCCTTTGGGTAAAGTGTATAACCTCTCCAAAGTGTAAAACCTATTCGAATAGCCGTATTTGTGGTATTGAGCATTGCTCGGTGATTACAATCAAGGGTTAGATTTTAACAAAACAAATGTGGGAATGGATGTTGAAATGAGAAATAAGGTTGTGAATTGGTTTTTGGAAAACAAATGCAAAAGGTTATTATTTGTTTTACTGTCTTTTAATATATTTATGCTTGTTAGCGTATTTCGCCTGACAAGATTCCGCTAACAGAGTGTCTACTCCCTAGACGGAAATTATGGTTCGGTAGAGGGCATCTTCGTGGCTGGAAACCCTAATGTCTCTCAAAGAATGAGTTCGGCAGCAAAGTCGGTGGACACATCGATCTACCTGTGTTCAGCCTCCAAGGTGTGAGTAATAGCCCTACGTCCTGCGAGTTCTTTGTTGAGGAAATGGGGAAAATGTTTACAAAGGTGTTTCTCAGTGTCTGCTTTTCTATGCTTCTTGTTCGAGCCAACCTCCCCCCTCCTTCATGCACCAGGGGGCCCTTATATAGACGAGCCACCTTGAGCAGGAGAGAAGGTGGCGCTATATTTATCTACACACATTAATTACACCCATCATTCCAGCTTCCACGTCTACCCACGACTCATTTATTAAGCATGCCTCCGTGGCCTTGTCCTTCGAGCATCATTTAATGTCGGTGAGAGGCCTCGCCCGGTCCGCCCGGGACAGGACGCTTCTACGACGGGTTGGTGAGAGACGTCAGAGGGACGAACCGCCGTCGTGTCGAACGCTGGACCCTTCACAATTAATGACCCTGACACGAGGTGCCAGGAGAGGGAAACTTCGAGGCGAAGCCTTCCCTTCATTCCTTTGGTTGCATCCGTGGCCTGACAAGGGGGGCCCAAACACCTACCCGCCAAGAGTCGCCTCGTGGGCTCTCGCTCACGGGCAGACATGCTTTCGCCCTGCCGCGCAGAGGTGCCACGCGGCGCTTCGCCATGAAAGCGGCGTGATTGCTGTGGGGCCACGTGGGCTTTAAATCAGGCTAGGCCACTTCTTGGGCCTATTACTTTTCACGGCGGAAAAGGTACCCCAGTGCAAAGTACACCGACAATGCTATTCCCTTATTATTGTTGTTTATGCAAAAATAACCTTGTAGCCTATCCTTTGTACTAAGCCATGCATATAGTACATTAGACTAGCATGCTGTGCATGGCTTGTTGAGTGCTTTATGTACTTACCCCTTGCAACAAACATCATCAGTTGGAGAAGAAGCAACGCCTGCTTTTGAGGAGGAATACCAAGAAGAGGCGAACACTAGGGCCGAATCTCGTCAGTTGCCTGTGGCAGTTGAAGGATTTTCTACACTTATATTTGTTTCCGTTGCTATTCATTTGCTTTTCAGTTTTAGCCCTGTGTGGCGTACTCATGTAAGGTTGATAAAGTCTTTATTATGTTATCACTGAGTATGATTGTGATATTCATCTATGTTGAGCTTGTATGTACTAGCGTGAACTTAGACTAGTACAGAATACACAGAGGGTCTGGATTGGGTCCCGATAGAGGTAGTATCAGAGCCATACTGACTGTAGGTCAAGCCCTGGCTAGCTTGTGGCTTTAGGAGTGTCCAAAACTATTTTCTAAAGGCAAAATTGACTTGAAAGATTAAATGAATCTTGACTTGTCCCTTCTTTCTTGCTTTCCACCTTCACTGAGTTTTTTCTGTCTTTTCTCTTGTTTTGAGTTGAGGTTTTTTATGAGAGCCACTTTCTACAGGGTGTGATGGAGTGCCTTTATGTAGAACAAAAGGGAGGATTTACTACTAAGCTCTAGAGGATGTTGTAGCTGTTGGGAGGCTTCGACCGTCCTATCCATCGTGGTACTAAATGGATCATGAATGGAAAGATAAGAGGAACAATTTGTAAGATCACAGTCTATGCCAGTGAAAACACCATCAAGAGCTGCTCCGTCCACATCTCCCTGTGAAGATCGACATTTGAAGTTGGGATTTAGGAGGCTGCTTGTCTTGCCCTTCGTCGCTTCACTCATGACTACACTTATGAGTTGGAGTCCATAGTATTTAAATACCATCCCAATGGAAGCACTATCACCAAGGACAGGGTCAGGTGCGAGGAGAATGCTACCATCATCCACTTGGCGTGTCTCGCTTCAGCTCAGGAGACACTCACGAAGACAACCAACTAAGAGCTTTTTGAGATGTACAAGGCATTGGAGAAGGCCGAGAAGGACCTTTGAGAGGCTAGGAGGATGGCTTCCGAGAGGATCACCGAGCTGGAGGAGGCTCTCTACCTCAGGGAGGAGGCAGTTGGGCTGGAGGAGTCCGAGGAGGATCCGAAGGATTGTGCCGGAGCCTGTGAGTAAAGGATCAGCGTCATCCAATGAGACTCCTAGCCATCAAAACAAGTTTGCCCCGATGCCGCGTCATTTGCCACCGTGCCCACCAGAAGGTCCGCATCTAGAATGGCTTAGCAACTAGATAGAGTCTCTGATAGTAGTAGTTGTGACTCGAGTGTGAGTTGCCTGAGTCTAAGTTATCGTCTTGCCCTTAGTCGATTAGTAATGCTTGTTAGGTTATTGAAAGTTTTTATGGTCTTTTTGAGTGTGCAGTATACGCTTCATTGCCCCTAAGCACTTGTGAGCAGCCATACCAAGTATTGAATAAAGTTAATAAATTTGGAGTTGGAGTTTAAGAACCTTTTCCCTTGCATAAGTCTGTATATTACTTGTCTATGCTATTTTCATCTTTTCTCTAAACCTTGGAGTGATCAAAAGATAGTTCAGACTCGCGGAAACAACGGAGCCAACGGAAGTGGAAGCCGCCAGAATGAGAACTGGATTGAATCGCCAATTCCTCAAGCAGCACCGCCAGTTGACATGAGTAAGTTTGGAGCCTTTCTTACTGCACAGACTCAACTTATGCAAACTATGATGCAGTAGATATAACACTTCGCTAATTAGTCAATGGCAAATATTGCAAACCAGGCTGCTGGCAAGAGGAACCGTTCATACTCAAAGCTGTCAGATTTTATGAGGACCCGTCCACCAATATTTTCTAGGAATGCTAACACAATTGAGGCTGATGACTGGTTGATGACAATTGAGAGGAAGCTGCATATCACCCAGTGTTAAGAGAATGAGAAGGTGCTTTATGCTTCTCATCAGCTTGAGGCTATAGTTCGTATCGTAGGAAAACCCACAAGAGATCTCTTAGGAAGAATTTCTACTGCTTTCCGCTAGTGCCATGTTCTGGAAGGTGTCATAGACTTAAAGAAAGAAGAATTTAGAGCCATCAAGCAAGGAAGCCAGTCTGTGGTATAGTATCTAAACCGGTTTACGCAACTTACTCACTATGCACCTAAGGATGGAGCGACTGATAAGGCAAGACAATCTCGCTTCTTGAAGAGACTGGATTCTGGGCTGCAAGTTGGGTTAATAACCCATAATTTTCCTGATTTTCTGGAATAGGTGAACAAGGCCCTTATTCTAGAGGATAAGCACAAGGAGTTAGATGACAATTGTAAGCACAGGATGGCACAGTAGGGAGCTCGCCAAGGTCAGTAAAAGATCAGCATTGCACTGTAGCAGTTTGTCCAGTTTAAGCCCAAATTAGTTTTCAAGGCGCCTTCTTTCGCACCCTGTCCTAATGGGCAGAATTTTCAGACACCTGTTCAGGTCAATAATGCACCAGGAGGAGGTCAGCAATCAGTAGTCAGGTGTTGCTTCAGTTGCAATGAGCCAGGGCATTTCGCCAATAATTGCCCGAAGAGAGGAGGCATTATGCCTGCTCACTTCAACCTTGGATCAATGCCGGCCAAGACGCCTGCATCAGGAGGGAACTGTGGAGCTATTCAATCTAGAGCTACAACTCAAGCCATAACGAGAGGTCGTGTTAATCATATCACGACTGATGAGGCCCAGGGAGCATCGGACGTCGTATTGGGTAAGTTTCTAGTTAACTCAGTACCTGCTACAGTTTTAATTGACTTTAGAGCTTCATATTCTTTTATTTCTCAGGATTTTGCTGTTGGCAATGGGTTAGAAGTTAAGAATCTTAAGTGCATGTTTTTGGTCCAATCCCTTGGATCAGAATTGCGATCTAACCTAGGATGTATAGGAGTTAAGATGCTCATAAATGGAATAGAGTTCCCAACGAACCTTATTATCTTGGATACTCAAATCCTAGATGTTATTCCTAGAATGGATTGGCTGTCTAAGCACAAGGTAGTGCCGGATTGTGGTAGAAGAGTAGTGCCAATTGAAAGCCCGAAAGGTGAAAGAGTGGAAGTTCAAGCGACCGCAGTTCGTAATGGGGCAGATGATGGTTAACAGCGCTAAAGTAGTCAGCATGGAGGAAGTACTAGTTGTGAATGAATATCCATATGTTTTTCCTGAGGAATTACCGACAATGCCACTTGACTGAGATATCAAGTTCGTGATTGAATTGGTGTCTGGTACAACCCTAATAGCCAAAAGACCATATCGGATGCCTACAAATGAATTGGTATAAATGAAAAAACAGATTGAGGAGTTGCTAGAAAATGGTTTTGTAAGACTAAGCTCATCGCTATGGGGAGCACCTGTTTTGTTTGTTTGGAAAAGGATAGAAGTATGAGAATGTGCATTGATTACCAAGCTTTGAATGAAGTGACAATAAAGAACAAATATCTGCTACCCAGGATTGATGATTTGTTTGATTAGTTGAGAGGAGTTGAAATTTTCTCCAAGATAGAATTTCGATCGGGATATCATCAGTTGAAGATTTGAGTGGAAGATATACCTAAGAAAGCATTTTCCACCAGATATGGTCATTATGAGTTCACAGTTATGTCATTTGGATTGACCAATGCCCCTGCATACTTCATGAACTTGATGAATAAAGTTTTCATAGAATATCTGGATAGGTTTTGTGGAACATATGGGTCTGGGTATCTGGCTAATGGGCCAAACAGATCAGCCCATGGGGGTGGGCCTGGCTTGCCCCGCCAAAAGGAAGAGCTTCTGGAAGGTCTTAACTGCATTGCATAAAAGAGGATCGGGAAGCGAAGCGACAAGGGTAGGTAGACAGTGCATGTACCTCTGCAACGGGCGGTGCTGCTCGTGATGCTATGCAGGCTCGGTCGGGCTGCTACAGACGGTCTTTCTTCGCTTCTAAGCGCCGCTCGCCGCTTCTCGCTGCCTAACCGCCTCGCTGCTCGCTGCGCTTCAACAACCCAATGCCATGCCCGGGTGACACTTCCACCGGTGTATATAGAGAGAAAGAACCCTAGACGGGAGGGGGACATCTGTAGTAGAGAGCTTGTAAACAAGAACACTCACACCAGAAACAACGAATGCAGGACTAGGGAGTTATCTCCATTGGAGAGCCCGAACCTAGGTAAAAATTGCCTTGCGTCTTGCATTACCATCAGACTTAGATCTTCTGCCTTGCCCCACTCCCTTTTCTTCATTGTCGGTTACAACCATCGACAGTTGGCGCGATAGGTAGGGGTTGCGCGAAGATCATCCTCCTTGAGTCTGATGGCACCACCCAGCAGGATCACCATTTCCTTCACTCCCAGCTAGGCCTTCCGTTTTGGAAGCCTGGACTTCGTCGCCGACGACTTCGGCAAGCTTGCTCTCTCAGGGCAAGGCTTGACCCTCCCTGGGGAAGATCCCATCGCTCCCTCACCAGAGCTCCGGGCCAGATCGAGAAGTGTCGCGGTGGCCCGCTCTCAAGGAGCCTTCTGTGGCGTCTTCACGATCGAGGACGATCGGACCGGCACCCTGCACCAACAAGAAGCGGCGGACACGGTGGAGGCGGACCATCAACGTCGTGCGGCACACGAAGAACGTGCCAAGTCCCTTCAGAACCGGGGCGCAACGTCAACGAGGAGTTTCTGCAAGCGAAGAAAGGAGACCAACTGATCTTCCACACGCCGCAGCAGAACATCGTCGCCTCCAAGACGCTGCTCGACACCTTGGGGCCAATCCTTGGCCCTGACAGCCCTGCAGCCCCGATCGTGGATCAGGTTAAAGCCATGGTGACGGGGAAGGGTCCAAAGAAACCAAGAGGCACCAAGGAGAAGACACACTCCGTCTGCCGCAGCCCACCCAAATCGGTAGTAGTCGGATCGCACAAAGCCGACCAGGGCGCTTACCGAGCTTCGTCGGGGCGAAGACGCCCGCCGGAGCCTCAACCGAGACCTCCGCGTGGACCTTACTGCTAGGCGCCATGATCGAGAAGAAGGGGAGAGGCGCTGACGTGAGGACGACCGCGGAGGCCGTGGCCGCCAAACCGAGAGTGAGAGTAGAGACCACTAGGACGGGACCTCCCCCCCGCGTCGATCGCCTTGACAACAAGCAACATGGGCCTATTGATGGGGTCCGCGCCACTCCCGACTTCGCCGAGTGGTTTGGCCCGATGGTTTCAACCCGAGGGCATCATTAAGTTCGATGGCGAGAGACCCAGAGGCATGGGCGCAAGTGTACGCCCCGCAGCCAAGGTCATGCGGGCGACCAGAGTGTGATGGCAAACTACCCGCCAACACGCCGCCTCACCCAAGCTTGGCTCACGGACTCAAAGAAGTTCTATAGATTCCTGGGGCGATCTCTGTGAGCAATTTATCTCAAACTTCCAGGGCATCTTCGAGAGGCCTGGGACCGCATGGGACCTATACCAGCTCCATCAGAAGAAGAACGAGTCTCTGCGGGAGTTCATCCGACGTTTCATGCAGAAGAAGAATACCGTTCGGGACGTCTCGGAGGCGGTCATCATAGCTGCCTTCCAGAAGGGAGTTAGCGACCCCGACTTAATCAAGAAGATGTCCCGAAGCCCACCGACCACCATCAAGGAGATGTTTGCCTTGGCTTATCGCTATGCCACGACTTCGGACGCCCTGGCGGAGCGCCAGGAGGACCGCCCACGGCAGAAGGATAAAAAGGATCACGTCGAGTCCTCCAAACCAAGGGACAAGAAGCGTGGGCCCGGGGAGCTGGTCGCGGCGGCCGAACGCGCTCGTCCCCGAGGTCCGCGAGGCGGCGGCTACGATGAGGTAATGGATGCCATTTGTCCTTTCCACCCCCAGGGGAGGAACGCGGACAAGGACTGCTACACCCTGAAGAGATTTGCCTGCGAGAGCAGCAATAGGGCGAACAGAGGCAAGGGCGAAGCGACGAAGAAGCAAGACCCGCCCGAGGAAGACGGGGGCGACTACCAAGTGACCGAGCGCGAGCTCAACTATATATTCAGGGGCTCGGCTACGTATGAGTCCAAGCGGAAGCAGAAGCTTACCGTTCGGGAGGTCAACGCAGCGACGCCAGCGACGCCCCAATACCTGAGGTGGTCCGAAGTCCTGATCACTTTCGATCGCTCGGATCACCCCGATTGCGTCCCCTTCCCAGGCAGATATCCTCTAGTCCTAGACCCTATCATACGCAGCGTCAGGCTCAAGAGGGTGCTGGTCAACGGAGGAAGTGGGCTCAACGTCCTCTTCTCCAAGACCTTTGATGATATGAAGATTCCACGCTCCGAGCTGAAGCGTGGATCGTCGCCATTCCACAGGGTAATCCCCGGAACTTCGACGGTGCAACTCGGGCAAATCACACTCCCAGTGACATTCGGAGACAAGAAGAACTATCGGACGAAGTATCTAAACTTTGAGGTGGCTGATTTCGAGACGGCATACCATGCCATCTTGGGAAGGCTGGGATTGGCCAGGTTCATGGCTATTCCCCACTACGCGTATCTCGCGCTGAAGATGCCAGGTCCAAACGGTGTCATCACAGTTCGGGGGGATGTCAAGCAATCCTTCGTATGCGACAAGGAAAGCTGCGACCTGGCTGAACTGCTAGTGGCATCGGCCGAGTCCGAGAAGATTAGGCAAGCGGCTACCCTCCCCCGGGGAGAAGGCGACGTCCCGACTGCGAAGCAAGCCAGGTCAGGCATGAAGCCTGACAAGGGAATCAAGCAGGTGATTCTTGACCCATTCAACTCGGCCCAGACCGCCTTGATTGGGATAGGGCTTGATCCCAAATAGGAAGAGGCGCTCATCACTTTTCTTCGGGCAAACCGGGATATTTCGCTTGGAAACCTTCCGACATGCCTGGTGTCCCTAGGGAGGTGATCGAGCATTCACTCAATGTGGACGCAAGAGCTAAGCCCATCAAACAGCGACTCAGACGGTTTGCACAAGACCACCATGACGCCATCAGGGAGGAGATCACCAAACTTCTAGCGGCTAATTTCATAAAAGAAGTGTATCATCCCGACTGGTTGGTGAATCCGGTCCTTGTACGCAAAAAGAATAAAAGTTGGCGCATGTGTGTCGATTACACAAATCTCAATAAGGCGTGCCCAAAGGATCCCTTTGGGTTGCCCCAAGATCGACTGTGGTAGACTCCACCGCCGTGGTCGTAGCTCTCGAGTTTCTTAGACGCTGCACCGTACCACCAAACCGGTTGAAGGAAGAAGATCGTGATCAAGACGCCGCTCATCACACTGCTCGGGCGATATTGCTACATCACAATGCCATTCAGGTTGAAAAACGCTGGCGTGACCTACCAACGCACTATTCAGCGATGTTTTCACACTCAACTCGGACGCAACGTGGAAGCGTATGTAGACAACGTTGTGGTTAAAACCCGAGTAAAGGAAGACCTCACCTCCGACCTAGCCGAGACATTCGAGAGCTTACAGCCTTCAAGATGAAGCTTAACCCCGAAAAGTGCATCTTCGGGGCTCCCTCCGGGAAGCTGCTCGGATTTATCGTGTCATACCGCGGCATCGAGGCAAACCCCAAAAAAATCAACGCTATTCTCAAAATGAAGCCGCCGACCAGCCAGAAGGAAGTCCAGAAGCTCACGGGATGCATGGTGGCACTCGGCCGGTTTATCTCTCGCCTGGGCAGTCGGGGAATGCCGTTCTTCAAACTCTTGAAGAAGCAAGACAACTTTCAATGGACTCCCGAAGCCCAGCAGGCCTTCGAGGATCTGAAGGCGCTCCTGACCACACCGCCGGTATTGGTCGCGCCGGCGCCAGAAGAACCCCTCCTGCTTTACATAGCAGCAACGACTCACGTAGTCAGTTCTACAATTGTAGTGGAGAGGAAGGAGGAGGGACACCTACAGAGAGTTCAGCGCCCAGTTTATTTCGTCAGCGAAGTATTGGGTGAATCCAAGAGGCGGTACCCTCAAGTGCAGAAACTTCTATACGCGGTACTGCTTACCTCTCGCAAGCTCAAACACTACTTCCAAGAACATTCCATTTCGGTGGTAACGTCTTTTCCGATTGGGGATATACTCCACAATCGGGAGTCCACTAGGAGAATCGCCAAATGGGCAGTCGAGCTTGGGGCATTCGAAATCTCCTTCAAGCCCCAGACTGCCATCAAATCTCAAGCGCTCGCCGACTTCGTCGCCGAGTAAACAGAGACGCAAGATCCCGCAGCTAAGGAGGACCTCGAATACTAGACAATGTATTTCGACGGCTCTCTCACGCTGAGTGGTGCGGGGGCTGGCGTCGTGCTAATCTCTCCGACGGGGGAAAAGATCAAATATGTCTTTCAACTCCATTTTCCGGTGTCAAACAACACCGCCAAGTACGAAGCGCTCATACACGGACTCCGCATCGCCATATCGTTTGATATTCGACGATTGACGGTTCGCGGGAACTCTCAACTGGTAATCAACCAAGTACAGAAAGAGTGGTCGTGCGTTGATGACATCATGGCTGCGTATTGCCAGGAGGTGCGCAAGCTGGAGGACAAGTTCGACGGACTGGAGCTCACCCACGTACTCCGCCGAGACAATGAAGCAGCAGACGAGCTCGCCAGGCTAGGCTCCAGTCGGGTCGCAGTCCCGGTCAGAGTCTTTGTGGAAGAGCTTCACAAGCTGATTACAAGCGAATGGAGTCCGCAAATCAGAGAGAAGTCGCCGAGGCGAAATATCGATCATCAACCCCGACTGGACAAAGCCTTATCTGGATTATCTGTTGAGGGACGAGCTTTCTGAGGATCGCATACAAGCCGAGTGCATCACGCGGTGAAGCAAAAGCTACGTGGTGGTTGGGGAGGAGCTCTTTCGAAAGAGTGCCTCCAGGGTCCTAAGATGGTGCATATCAGAGCAAGAAGGGAAGAGTCTCCTTAAAGAAATTCACTCGGGGATCTATGGGCATCATGCGGCATCAAGCACTCTGGTCGGCAAGGCTTATCGGCAAGGTTTGTTCTGGCCGACTGCCGTCACGGACGCGGAGGATGTCGTCCGCACGCGTGAAGGCTGTCAGTTTTTTGCCCGACAAATTCATATACCGGCGCAGGAGCTGCAGACCATCCCGATCACCTGGCCGTTCGTAGTCTAGGGACTTGACATCGTCGGTCCACTCAAAAAGGCCCAAGGCGGGTTTGCTTTCCTCTTCGTTGCCATCGACAAGTTCACCAAATGGATTGAAGCCAAGCCGGTTGCAACGATCACCGCGGTCAAAGCCAGAGAATTTTTTCAAGAGATCGTCATCAGATTTGGCGTGCCGAACAGGATCATCACCGACAATGGCACCCAATTCAGAAGTGAAGAGTTCCAAGACTGGTGTGAGGCCCTCGGGATCAAGATCTGTTTTGCTTCCGCGGGTCATCCACGAGCAACGGCAGTCGAACGAGCCAATGGCATGGTGTCAGAGGGTCCGAAGCCGAATATTTGATCGCTCCTGCCGTATCTTGTGCGATGGTTAAAAGAATTGCCATTGGTGCTCTGGGGGCTGAGAACTACCCAAAGCAGGCTACCGGCGATCACCTTTTTCCTAGTATATGGTTCGGAGGCGGTCCTACCCACCGAGCTGGTGTTCGGATCCCAACGGGTTCGGAACTACAAAGAAGCCGAGTCGGAAGAAGGCCGACTGGAAGATCTTGACAAGCTAGAGAAGGCTAGGGATGTCGCATCCATCTAGTCAGCTAAATACCTCCAAGGTCTCTGGCGCTACCACGATCGAAACGTTCGGGGCTGAGCTTTCTCTAAAGGAGATCTGGTTCTTAGAAAGACTCAGAAAAGAGAGCACAAACTCTCCCCAGGTTGGGAAGGTCCTTACATCGTCGACGAAGTGGTGCGTCCGGGGTCTTACCGACTCAAGCGCGAAGACGGCGTGGCACTCGGCAACACCTGGAACATAGAACAACTACGTCGCTTCTACACTTAAAATACGCATTCCATTGTATCGTTGTAATCTTAGCCGTTCTTGACTTACTACTCACTTGATCCTCAACTAAGCAGTAAGTCGGGGGCTACACCCGATAGTGTCTGAATGCAAACATTTACCCCTCTTTTTTGAGAAACTCATCGCTTTTTTCCTAGCAATCTTGGCTAAATCCTAAAAACTATCAACTTTAAGTAGCAAACTCTGAACGATGAAACCTAGCTACCCGAATACGTGTCTGAGAATTAGCCAGCACTCGGGGGCTAGGCTAGTCGGGCGAAACGTTCAAATAAAAAGGACATTGTACATTCAGATAAAACCAGAAAGCCACATATATATATATATATATATATATATATATATATATATATCATCATAGATTGAACATTATGTCCAATTGCATATTTTTACATAAGTGCCCTCTAAAGCAGCCAAACCTACGTGGCGTGGCGAGCACGGCCCAAGGCCTTGACAAGGACGTCTGCGACCTTAGTAAGAGCCGGACGACCTCGAGGAAGATCTCACGGCGCCCAGAGCTCCTCCTCGCTGACCTCTGTATGGAGCATCATCCCAAGTCAAGATCAACACCTCCATCAGAGGCGAGGCGAGGCCGAGCCGCTTGGCCACTGAACAATGGAGTTCGACGAAGACGCCATCAGAGGATCACTAAAGAAGCGAAGAGGTGAAGATTTGAAAATGTGAAGAGAGGGCGATCGCTTCGGTAGCGGTGACGCCCTTATGTATACAACCGAAGGCAAACAGCCCCAACCGTACCTCTATGGGAAGTTGGAGTGCCTCTGACGGCACGCGGGCGCCGAGGCAGCGTTAAAAACCCACTAGCGCGGGAGACTAAACGAGGCACTGATAGCGCGTGACGCAGGGGAAGGCCTCTTCGGGCACAGCGAAGCCACTCATGATCAACAGTGACGGCATTAAAAGAAAGGCGGTAATTACAATCCCAGTCAGCAGTCAGATGGTGAATCAATGGCGGAACATCAAAAAGCCCGAAGCACTCACCTCGAGAGGGGGGTTCGCCAAGCAAAAAGCCCTCGGGGTGTGGTCTGGGAGGATTGCAACATCCGGAGCCAGGAGGTCGCTCATCTGGATGATGAGTGTCTCTCGGTCGATGGCTTCGGCGACCTCCCGCGTCGGGTCGTCCTCCTGGTACTCATACCCCAAGAAGACCCGCTCTTTGATGGCCGCACCAATGAACGCACGGTTGGAGAGAATTTCACGCCACGACTCCACCTCCTTCAAATCGCGGATCAGGGTGAGGAGCTCGTTCACTTGCCCCATTTCATGGTCAGGAGTGACCGCGGTCCAAGAAAGGGAAACTCTCGGGGGCTCCCCGGAAAAGGATGGAAGGCAAGGATCGAGGTTGGTGCAATAGAACCATTCCCAGTGCCAACCCTTGTTCGAGGTTCTGAAGGGGATGGCAAAGTAAATCTTCCTCGCCCCGACTCTCAGCTGGAAGCCGACGCCTCCAACCGCCTTGGGGGAGCTCCTGCTCGGGAAGGGCTTGAGGAGGAAAAGGTGGCGGAAAAGATTGAAATGCGGGCGAATTCCGAGAAACGCCTCACAAAGATGAATGAAGACGACAATGTGGAGAATAGAATTGGGATTCAGGTGGACCAATTCAATGCCGTAAAAAGAAAGGAGCCCACGGAAGAAATCACCACCGGAGCCCAAACCCCGGCCGAAGAAAGATTCAAGACGACGATCTCCTGAGTGAGGGGTGGATAAAACTAATCAGCAGTCAAGCAAGGCCGATCGTGGTCACCAAGGTGATGACCCCATGGTGACCATCGCGTCCAAATGCGCCCGCCAGCGCTGAGGGGACCCAATCATGAGCCGAGGCAACATGGGGAGTCTGGGAAGGCGGAGTCGACATTCCTGGGAGATTATTGCCATGCCAAGAGAAAAAGGCGGCGGCGGTGGCTAACCCTAGCAACGGAGCTCTTGGGTATGGCGATGAGCTATTTGGAGACGAAGAAGCAGGGGCGTTACGCGCGAGGGAGACCCAAGCCCAGCGCGGCTCCTAGGAACTATAAAAGACGACAACTGATCCCGCTTGGGGTGGGGACCGTGCCTCAGCATGCCCGTTGCTACCAAGTTTGACCAGGGCACGACTCATCCTGTCCTAGCCAACTGAATGCCATGATCTGGCAGACAACTGTCGCCGAGACAAGAGTCGGTTCGGGCATGAAACACCCTGAGCTTGATCGGTTGTTGGTTGCTGTTCCGGGCGCCATCCGAACCTAAAAATTAAAGCGCACCCCCGCGATATGCCCCATGCTGGGTCGCCTACTGGTTGCCGCAAGACGGAATCAGATATTGCGGAGGGGCTCGATTCAGGGATTACGATGGAGCGCCCCATGACGGGCCACGCTGCGCTCCGACATGATCGGGTGTAGGCACCATCGAACCAATCCAAGGTATGCTCCATGTTGAGCCGACTGCCGTACACGTACGGGTACCGCTCGGCCAAGAGCCAGTCAATGGTGCGCCCCATGACGGGCCACGCTACGCTCCGACATGATTGGGCGTAGGCACCATCAAGCCAATCCTAGGTACGCTCCATGTTGAGCCGACTGCCGTACATGTACGGGTACCGCTCGGCCAAGAGCAAAATAATGGTGCGCTCCATAGCGGGCCACGCTACGCTCCGACATAATCGGGTGTAGGCATCATCAAACTAATCTTGGGTATGCTCCATGTCGAGCCGACTGCTGTACATGTACAGGTACCGTCCGGCCAAGAGCCAAATAATGGTGCGCTCCATAGCGGGCCACGCTACGCTCCGATATGATCGGGAGTGGGCACCCTCAAACCGAGTCAAGATGCTCGCCAAGCTAAGCCGACTGCCACTCACGGACAAGGATGCGTTCCAAGGGCAGTCGACCCCCAAGGTCATGGTAAATCAGGTTGGGGACCACTCGGAAGAGCTAGCGCAAAGTCGTTGAGTCCTCCCCGACCTCCCCACCAAACGGTATAACGTCGGGAGAGCATCACGACATCCAGATGGTGGACAAAAGGAGGACGGCTCGGTCGCGAAGCACTCGGGGGCTACTGTGGAACATATGGGTCTAGGTATCTGGCTAATGGGCCGAACAGATCAGCCCATGGGGGTGGGCCTGGCCTGCCCCGCCAAAAGGAAGAGCTTCTGGAAGGTCTTAACCGTGCCAGACAAAAGAGGACTGGGAAGCGGAAGCGACAAG
Organism: Guadua angustifolia; assembly: GCA_036346375.1. Classification (NCBI taxonomy): domain Eukaryota; kingdom Viridiplantae; phylum Streptophyta; class Magnoliopsida; order Poales; family Poaceae; genus Guadua; species Guadua angustifolia. The sequence continues at coordinate 26,127 of JAYEVE010001088.1, forward strand.
GGTAGGTAGACAGCGCTTGTACCTCTACAACGGGCGGCGCTGCTCCTGCATGCTACTGTGCCTGGTCGGGCTGCTACAGGACGGTCTTCTCTGCTGCTTAAGCGCCTCCGCTTGCGCTTCATTGCCTAATCGCTTCTTGCTCTGCGCGCCCTTATCAACCCAGTGGCCGTGCATGCGACACTTCCACTGGTGTATATAGAGAGAAAGAACCCTAGACGAGAGGGGGACATCTGTAGTAGAGAGCTTGTAAACAAGAACACTCACACCAGAAACAACGAATGCAGGACTAGGGTGTTATCTCCATTGGAGAGCACGAACTTGGGTAAAAATTGCCTTGCGTCTTGCATTACCATCAGACTTAGATCTTCCGCTTTGTCCCACTCCCTTTTCTTCATTGTCGGTTACAACCATCGACAGGTTTGTTATCATTTTTATAGATGGCATTCTTGTTTACTCCAAGACAGAAAAAGATTATGCAGAGCATTTGAGGCTGGTTTTGGAGTAGTTTCGAGCACAGCAATTGTATGCCAATTTCAGTAAGTGTGACTTTTGGTAGGAGAAAGTGGAATTTCTTGTACATGTGATGACTGACAAGGGTATTGCAGTTGACCCTAGTAAAGTCGAGGCAGTGTTGCATTGGGAACAGCCGAAGTCGGTGACTCAAATTCGTAGTTTTCTTGGAATGGCAGGTTATTACAGTCGGTTCATCGGAGGATTCTCAACAATTGCTAGACCCCGTACATAATTGTTGAAGAAAGAGAAGTTTGCATGGACGCCAGATTGTGAGAAGAGTTTCCAAGAATTAAAGAAAAAGTTAACATCCGCGCTAGTATTAGTGTTGCCAGATATTCAAAACAGTTTTGATATTTATTGTGATGCTTCATGTCAAGGATTTGGATGTGTGCTTAAGTCCAAGATAGATGAAGGTAAAGCTAAGAATTTCACTCTAGATGTACAGGCAACTTTATAAATGAAAGGTCAAAACTGTGTGCCACATAAGAAGGAATTAAAGCAATTGATTCTTGAAGAAACTCATGATTCAAAGTACTCTATTCATCCAAGAAATGCAAAGATGTACCAGGATCTGAAGATGAGATTTTGGTGGCCAAATATGAAATGTAAAGTCGCTGAGCATGTTGCTTTGTGTGATATATGCCAGAGAGTGAAGGCAATACATTAGAGGCTAGCAGGATTGTTGCAACCATTGAAAGTGTCTGAATGGAAGTGGGAGGAAATCGGTATGAATTTTATCACCTGTCTACCCAGGACTTGGAGTGGGTATGACTCAATATGGGTCATAATTGATCGTTTGACTAAAGTCATGTATTTTATACTAGTGAAGACTAACTACTCAGGAGATTGTTTGGCAAAATTATATATGCGAAGGATTGTGTGCCTGCACGGAGTTCCAAAGAAGATAGTGTAAGACCGAGGAACACAATTTACCTCAAGATTTTGGAATAAGTTGCATGAAGCAATGGGAACTCGCTTGAATTTTAGTACAGTGTATCACCCTCAGACAGATGGTCAGAATGAAAGAGTCAACCAGATTTTGGAAGATATGTTAAGAGCTTGTGCCCTAGCCTATGCTGCTACATGGGATAAATGTTTGCCGTATGCTGAGTTTAGCTACAACAACAGTTATTAGGCCAGTTTCTAAATGGCACCATTTGAAGCCTTGTATGGTCACTCTTGTCATACCCTGCTGAATTGGAATGAGACGGGAGAAAGATTGATCTTTGGACCAGATATTTTGAAAGAAGCCGAAGAGTAGATCACCATGATCAAAGAGAGGTTGAAGACTACTCAGTCAAGGCAGAAGAGTTATGCTGAGAATCGTCGTGGAGAGTTAAGTTTTGAGCCTGATGATTTTGTGTATCTCAGAGTAACCCCTCTCAAAGGAGTAAAAAGGTTTTATTGTAAAGGAAAGCTTGCACCAAGATATGTTGGTCCGTTCAAAATCTTGAGTCACAGAGGAGAGGTTGCACACCATGTGCCTCAGTTAAAGAAGTGTCTGCGAGTGCCCGCAGAGCAGACGCCATTGGAGTCAATTGAATTGCAAGAAGATCTAACCTACAAAGAGCAGCCAATCAAGATTTTGGATGTAGCTGATCGCAGAACTCGAAAGAAGTCAGTACGTTTCTGTAGAGTGCAGTTGAGCAATCATTCTAAGATCGAGGCCACGTGGGAGCGTGAGGAGGATCTGAAGTTAGAATTTCTAAACCTATTCCTGTAACATCCCAAATTTTGGCTTTTTATTTATTTAATATTATTTTATTGCAATTTATAATTTTTGTGAATTTTCTGGATTTATTTGGATTTTTTGAGATTTACTAGAATTATTTTGAATTAAAATATATTACCTTTTGTCAAGAATTAGATATAAATAGAAAAGTTTAAAATAAAGTTTTGCCAAAAATATTTTATTTAAGTCCAGAATGTCTCAAAGTATTTTTCAGATTTTTTTGGGATTTTTATTGGTATTCTTGTTGCCCTAAATAAATCCAACTATTTTATTTAATTATTTTAATTCAAAAACCCCGAAACCCCTTGTGACCAGAGATGGGCCGAAGCCCACCACTGTGCCGCTCGCCGCGCCATTTCTTAGCCCGTTGCGGCCCGTCTTGGGTAACCTCGCTGCTAGCCGTTGGATCGCCATCCGTCGATCTTCATCGCGCCACGTCGCTAAGCCAACCTTAGCCGCTGCTAGCCGTTGGATCGTCATCCAACGGCCTTTATCAAGCCGAGTTGATTCCGGAGCCCTAGCGCGTGCGTGTAGGGTGGCCGTCCGATTCGCCACGTGTCGCCCATCCATGCATCGTCTCCGATACGTCTCCGAGCCGAACTCTAGAACTCATGTCGTAGTCGCCGCGGACACCTCGCCGAAACTTGCCAAATCCGGCCGCCGCGCGCTATATAATGGGAGCACCGGTTGCGCAAGGCAGGAACGAGCCAAAGCCCCAAACCCTAGCCCCGGAGCCACCGCATAGCCGCAAATTGAAGCTTTTCTGGAAGAGCCGCCGAAAGTTTTGACGCGCTGATTAGCCGCCGTCGGTCACCATCTCAAGTCGCCAGCCGGACCTTCGCACTCGTCGCGTCAAGGAGCATCCCTTGCGCGCCGTCGTTTCACCGGAGCACCGACAGAGAGGAAGATCACCGCGGAGGCCGTCGTCGCCAGGGAAGAAGACTGCGCCACCGTCGAACCGAAGCCCAAACCCGAGAACCCATCGCGTCATCAGAACCGCGACAATGAGACAAGTCAGAAGGTACCCTCGCCGTCGGTCGCCGGTGACCCTAGGGCTGCGCGCGCCGCCGGCCGAGGTGGCTTGATGCTTCGTTGACGCGTGGCAGGCACGTGGATGTCATCGCTGAGGTGGCGCTTGCGTGGCGCAGGCGTGGCGTCGCGTGTGCGCTGCGTCAACCGCCGAGTCAGCCACGGTGGACCCCACCAATCGGTGAGCCAAGCGGGTGGACCGGTGAGGCCGTGGACCAAGTCCGTGGACCAGGGCCACGTGTCAGCGCCGCACTGGTCCGAGGCCAGGGCTGACGTCAGCGTGACGCATCGCTGACTCAATAAATCAAATTTCCTTTATAAAAATAATTCGGATATTATTTGATTTCCAATTTTTCTGATTTTCAGGATATTGAATCTTCCGAGAGCTCGTTCTCCCTCATACGAACTCCGATTGAGGTGATTCAAATTCCTAAAAATTTGTAAAATTGAGATCTATCTAATGGTGGTTTTTTTTAATTTTTTAGTTCATTTGTTCTCTATTTTTGGTGTTTATTTGCTATTCTCTTTCGTTTCACGTAGCCGGTAAATGGTGCGATGCATCTGGGGGAGATTCACCAACTCAAGACCAAGGTCCAGAGCATGGATGAGGGTTTTCCTAAGGCAAGTTGTGCTTTGATCATGTTGCACCCATGATTGGATAGTTGCTATTTTGATTTACTATATTGCATGTTATTTCAGTCGTACAAATGATTTCAACCTAAATTGGGATTTAGATATCATACCCTTTGAATTACACCCTACCTTGTCATTTGTATGCCATGATCTATTGTCACCCTAGATTGGTTCACTATAGTTGGTTAATAATGAAACCACATGGGATGGTTAGATCGGATTAGATTGCTTAGCCATGCCACGTCATCATATGTACTTGAATCATTGATAAATAATCTTGACTAATGGAATATGGAACAATGTTCTGAATTTGTGTGTCATGTGTGGTCACACGATGAGATTGAGTTGTGGTGGCAATGGATGTCACACAACGATATTGAATTGTTGATGTCACGTGGTGCTTGGTAATCAACTGGGGTGGTTATGATTTTAGATCGGAGCAAGTGGCAAGGGCAGATATGCCAGGGTGGGCCCGATGGGCAGAGGGTATGTGTATGTCTTGCTTTGATCAACCCTAAGGACACCTTTACAGCCTTTGACTCGAGTCAATCATGCAACCACATGTTCATATGGGCGACCTAGCTGACTAATTTGTAATGTCTTAGTTTGGTACTACCAGTGGTGGTGTGGTTCATCCTTTTTAATGAACCCAAATGGCGCAAGAGGGGGGCCCTGGATGTGGTAACCAGTCCCACCAGTGTTGAAACCTTAGCGGGTAGTACTAAGTTAAGACAGAGCATTGTAAAGGCTTTGTCATGATTCTCTGCTGGCACACCAAAGGAAGTATGCTAATGGTCAGGCACAAAGAGATTATCATGTCGTGTGGGTAAAGTGCATAACCTCTGCAGAGTGTACAATCTATTCGGATAGCCGTGCTCATGGTATTGAGCAATGCTCGAAGATTACAGTCAGGGGATTAGACTTTTGCAAAATAAAACTTAGGATGGATGGCAGGTTGCCATGGGGGGTTGAATCTTGACTTAGGATGGAAAACTTGGTTTACTTGAGAAATGCTGAATCTATCTATTATTGTTATTTGTTTTACTGTCTTTTCAATTTATATACTGTACTTGTTCATAAATGTTGCTTTACTGCAAATGAACCACCTAGCCTTTCTTTGGAATAAGCCTTGCATATAGCTATGTTAGAAATGCATTCTGTGCACAACTTGTTGAGTGCTTTATGTACTCACCCTTGCCTACAACATCATCAGTGCTAAAGAAGGAGTACCATGAAGGGACGAATGTTTAGGGTGCGAGCCTTGTCAGTTGCTTGTGGTATACTGAGGGGTTACCTACGTCTTCATTCCGCTGCAGTTTAATTTGTTGTTCAGCCTTGCGAGGCAAAGTCACGTAAGTTGACCATAAGGTCGTACAACTGGTAATATTTATTATATAATGTCTTTTATCTTATTTCCGTTGTGTATGATTGTGATATTCACTGATGTTGAGCCTGCGTGCACTAGCGTGATCCTGGACTATGCAGTATACACAGAGATCAGGACAATTCCTTAGTCAGCCTTGAATCTCGAGATCGAGATTCCGTTAAGGGGGAGGTTTGTAACGTCCCAAATTTTACTTTTATTGGATTTATTATGCTTTTCTCTATTTATTAAATTTTCTAAGATTTTATTTAATTCATTTTGAATTTATTGAATTAAGCCTCTTGCTATCTCTTATTTATTCAGTGAAAAGTATTGATGATATTTTGTTGGAAATATTTTATTTATGTTATAAATGTCTTAAAAGTATTTTCTGTAATTTTTTAGATTTTTCCTGGAATTTTTCCTATTTATTTGGCCTTTGTTTATTTATTTTAATTATTTTTATTCAAAAATATTTTAAAATCCAGTAAATAGAGATTGGACCGAAACCCGATTGGTTCGGCTCATTTTTCCCGTGCTGCACATCAACCCACTTGCACCACTGGCATGCGCAGCCCAGCAGCCCCGAAACCCTAGTTGCGCGACCATTAGATTTCGATCCAACGGCTACGGGTGCGCAGCATTGCTGCTCGCTATCAGTCATACGATCAAGCTCGCATGGATGTTTGCGATCGTGCCACGTCGGCTCGTCCAAATCTGCCACACCACTGTATCCCGTGATTCTCGAAATTTGTTTCTCCCCTGTTCCACACTTGTCGAGACCCCTATTTAAAGTGCCGCCACCACACCCATGTTGCGCATCTTGAGACGCATCTATAGCCCCCTCGCACACCATCGGAGCCACCGCCGTTCGCTCGCAGGAGCTCGTAGAAGTTACCGCATTGCTTCGCCACCGTTTATGTCTCGTTTTGCCGCCGTCCAGCCGCCACCGCCGTCGCTGTTGGCGCCTACAAGTTCGTTGTGCTGAGATGCGTCGAACACACCAGAAGACGTCATTTTAATCGCCCTAGAACACCGTTGTTGTGGTCGTCGTCCCAAGCACCGATAAGCCCTCGCCGCCACACGGCATCATCGTGCATTGAAGCTCGAGGGTCGTCAAATCTGCAACCAACGGTCTAGATGAAGCCATGTCGCCATGTCTATAGTAAAACAGCTTTGTTTGTCGTGGCAGTTGTATCTTCATCGTGCGGTTCAGATCTCACCGCGTCGTTGTCTTTCACTTCATTTGCCACTGCTGTTGCATCCACGCCGATCGATGCAGATCGTGCCACATGTCCCCACATATGTTGTTGTGTCGTCAGATCTGAGCCGTTGGATTCAAACTGAGCGGTTGAGATTGCACTGTGCGCTGGGCTAATCCCGTGTTGCCGTGTGTCGTGAGAAAAATGAGGCATCGCCGTCGTCGGTCTTCGCTGATTTCATTATCTCTAATCTCTACCGTCTAATCTGTAATGAACAGTCATGATCATCGCCGCCACGTGTCTTAATCACGTCAGTTGAATCTGTGCCACATGTTATCAATCCAACGGTGCCACGTTTGCGCTTGTGTCAGCGGTGCATAGCATAGTGTCGTCGGTCCACCGTGGACTAGTGTTGACCATGGACCGAGACCATCGGTGGTGCTACGTGTCTTGCTGTAGTTGCGCCATGTGTCAATGTTTGATTGGGCCACACGTTCGTTGACGTCAACATGACATTGTATATCGGTTTTTTCACAGAAAAATATTTTGACCGAAAATCATTTTCGGTGCTGACTTTAGTATGACGTCATAAATCCTATTTTCTTGTGAAAAAATAATGTGGTTAATTCGAATTTTCTGATTTTTCATTTATTTCAAATTTTGAATGGCTATATCTTTTGAATCTGAGCTCTAATTGAGGTAATTCTAGTTTCTAAAAATTTATAAAATCATGCTCTATTTAATAATGAATTTTATTTAATTTTTAGAGTTGATTTTACTCTCTATTATGCGTAGATGTCGAGTTGCTCGATGAGTTCGTAGTTGAGATGGCAGCACTTGAATAGGGTCCAGAACAAGAGTCAGAGCTTTTCAAAGGCAAGTCATGCTTTGATCATGTTGAACCTATGCTTTAAATATTACTAGCCATGTGCCCGTACGTTGCAACGAAAACTCAATTTACGATAAAAGTTTATTTGCAAAGAGCACTAATAGTGGCAAAGGTGGGTAATTAAAGCGCAGTGGCAAAGGTGGGTAATTTTGATGAAGTGACGCGGGCAAAGGTGGGTAATTAAAGCATAGTGGCAAAGGTGGGTAATTTTGATGAAGTAATGTAGGCAAAGGTGGGTAATTAAAAAGCAGTGGCAAATGTGGGTAATTTTGATGAAATGACGTGGGAAGAAACTCTCACTTTATATAGTAAAGATATTGTTTCAAAGTATTACATGTTATTTCAATTATCACTTGTTTTACATATATTGGGTATAGTTAATTGTCCACTTGAATTACATCCACCATGCCATGTTATATTTCATATCTCATTTGTCGCCCTATGTTGATATTGTTGATGGCATATGGTGCATGGTAAATCAACTGGGGTGGTAAAATGATTTAGACCGAGGCAAGTGGCACGTATTTGTGGTGGGCCAATGTGGCACTTAGGCGGTCTTATTGCTTTTATGATAATTGTTGGTTCATGGTTATGATAATTTTTTATTAGTTTTGCCTTGGTCAATTAAGAACTTAACCTTGCAAGAATTTGAACTAAGTCATTCATACAACCATAAGTCTGGTGTGGGACAGACCTAGCTGATTAATTTGTTGAGTCTAAGCTTTGATACTATTAGTGGTGGTGTGAGGCCCGGGTAGTGGTAACTAGTTCTTGCATGGGTTGGCTCATATAGCGCAAGAGGGGGGCTCTGGATGTGGTAGCTAGTCCTACTAGTGTTGAAACCTTAGCAGATAGTAAAGGGTTTAGATAGGCATTGGAAATGCTTTGTTATGATCACTCACCTTTGTGGTGTATGATTGTGTTTCGTGGGTAAAGTGTACAACCTCTGTAGAGTGTAAAACCTATTCGAATAGGCATGCTCGCGATATTGAGCATTGCTCGGTGATTACAGTCAAGGGTTAGATTTTATCAAAATAAATATGGAAATGGTTGTTGAAATGAGAAATAAGGTTGTGAATTAGTTATTGGAAAACAAATGCAAAAGTTATTATTATTATTATTTGTTTTATTATCCTTCAATTTATTTATACTATTACTTTACAAATACTGTTTATGTAAAAATAAACTTTTAGCTTATCTTTTGTACTAATCCATGCAGACAATACAATAGACTTGCATGCTATGTATGGCTTGTTGAGTGCTTTATGTACTCACCCCTTACGACAAAACATCATTAGTTGGAGAAGAAACAACGCCTGCTTTTGAGAAGGAATACCAAGAGGAGGCGAATAACTAGGGTGTGAACCTTGTTAGTTATCTGTGGCAGTTGAACGGTTTTCTATGTTTATATTTATTTTTGCTACTATTCATTTGCTTTTTAATTTTAGCCCTGCGTGACGTATTCATGTAAGGTTGACCATAAGGTCGTATAACAGTTATACATAACTTGATGAAATCTTTATTATGTTATCGCTGAGTATGATTGTGATATTCAACTATGTTGAGTGTGTGTACACTAGCGTGATTCTGGACTAGTGCGGAATACACAGAGGTCTGGATTTGCATATTCGGATTTCGGCATACATGCCCTCTCTCTCCTCCTACTCAGTTTTTGGGTGATGCGTTTGCTAATTTGGCACTCTTGTACATGCTTTAGTATCTAAATTAGGTGATATAAGTTGAATACAACACCTCTTACTTTCTGAACACTACTACAGGAATGTATATCAGAATCTGAAAGACTATGTGGAGATCTACCTATGTTTGTGATGAGTATTTGACTGAATTTGAGCTTGGTTTATTTTGATTTGAATTGGATTTTCAATTTGAAGCAATTTGAGATATTGGTTGCCCTTTTCCGGTGCTACCGGCTGGGCGATAGCACTAGACCTCAAGTAATCTGAAAAAAAACCAGAGAGGGTTTTTTTAGGTCAGCATCTGGTGTTATACTGATAATGTCACTTGGGCTACCGATGGAGCAGTAGCAACCCAAGACTCTTAAGCGGTGTGAAAATTCTAGTGAGGGTGTTTCTCAGGTGTTGTAGTAGAGCGGTGCTTAAATAGGGGTCTTGGGATGAGTGTGCGGCACGGCCTTCGAAAGAGGCGGTGGCTAGGGTTTCGGGCAACGCTGGTGGCGGCAGCTGCGCGTAGGAGCTAGGCCGACGCGCAGGCAAAGCGGAGCTGAGTCGAGCGGAGGAAACCGAGCCAGCACAGGGAAAAGCGAAGCGGGCTAGGAAAATAGGAACGGGCCAGCATAAATGGATTTGGCCCAAAAAGAGTTTTCAAAATAAAAAATCATTTCTGAATTAATAAAACTCTAGAAATTCAAATAAATGCAAATAAATTCCAATAAATAGTAAATAAATTCAGAAAAATGTCAAAAAATACAGAAAAGTTTCTTGGAGCATAATAAATCCAACAAAAACTGAAAATCTTTTGTTTAATGCATAGATTAATAAAATTAAATCTTTTCATTATTAGAAAATTCAGATTAAGTTTTGATTAATTCAAGAAAATGCAAATAGTTCATTTTCAAATTCAAACTTTTCAAAATTCAAATTTTAGGATGTTACATTGATGTGCCCAGTGCTACATCACAATCGCTTCTAACCTGAGAACCGATAGTGATTATTATTAACACCTCTTCTAAGTCATCTATCACAATCGTTTTTTCTTAAAAACTTAACAAGCGACCCTGATAAAACGATAGTGATGTACCATATGATAGTAATGAAAGGCGATTGTTAGCTACTTCAACTCATAGCACTACTTACATGTGCTTAACTTAGATATTTAGAAACAGAAACATTCAACTTTTCTGAGTTAGCACGTGCTACCGAGATTTGATTCGGTGCCACGTAATCAGACTTAGCACCCACTTCTCCATCTATTGGGATCGATGCTAAGAAATTTCTGTGAGCATTATCTTAGCAAGTAAAATTTGTGAAGTTAGTGGAGCAGGTATTTCTAGTTTTAAAGATTTATGAAGCTAGAGTTGTAGGTACATTAAGAGTGTTTAGGTAGATCATCTTTTTTACATTTTAGACTAAAAATATAAACTTAATTCACTTTATTTTAGCCTATAAGTTTCAGATCTGAGCTGGAACTGGGATCTGGAGCTCTCCCAAACAGGCCTTAAGAATGCACATACCCTCTTGAAAATCCGATGTGGGTTCCCAAGGCACGTTCGGGCTGGCCTAACCATTTACCCAGATGGGCCGAGTGGTACTTCGTCCGAAATTTTTTTATTTAATATTTATTTTAATTTTTTTTTTCAAAAATAATCAATGGAATTTTTTTTGCAAAAATAGGCTCCCGTTGCCCGGATATAAGACGATCGTCCCATATTCGGACGATAGAGATCTGACTATAAAAAACACCGTATGATTATTACCATACGTATTTCGCAATATGGGGCGATCGCGCTATATCTGGGCGACGGGAACCTATTTTCGTAATATCTTTTTCCCTGCATTATTTTTGAAAAAAAATTAAAATAAATATTAAATAAAAAAAAATCTACTTCGCCCAGTTCTTTTCGGGTTGTCATGCGACCGACGCGCCGGGCCAGCTGGTTTGGCTCATTAACGATATGTAATTGGGCCTCCATTGTAACAGTAAATGGGCCTCTAAATAGATGGTGGGTGCCTGGATTCCCGACTCCGTCGTCGTCGTCGCTCTCCACCGCCGCCGCGCCCCGCCCTCCCCCGAATCTCCGCCGCCGCCGACTTCCCCTACTCCTCCGGCAACTTGTGTCGATGTCGGCAAAGGCACCCGCCGAGCTCGGCAAGCCCTCCGGCGGCGGGGGCGATATCACGTACGTGAGCTACGGCGGGGAGCAGCACCTGCCGCTGGTGATGTCGCTGGTGGACGCCGAACTCAGCGAGCCCTACTCCATCTTCACATACCGCTACTTCGTCTACCTCTGGCCACAGCTTACCTTCCTCGTAGGCCCTTCGAGCACCTCGCTCTCTCTCCCCTCTCGTATTGCCTAGTGTTTGTGAATCCGATGTGTTCCTGATGGTTTCTTGGTCTTCTTGGGGATTCGTTGGAAGGCGTTTGATCCCAAGGAGGGTAAGTGCGTGGGGACGGTGGTTTGCAAGATGGGGGAGCACAGGGGCGCCTTCAGGGGCTACATCGCCATGCTCGTTGTCCTCAAGCCCTACCGAGGCCGAGGAATCGGTGAGTCCGTTTACATTACTAAAAAAAGGGTTTCCTTTTCTTTGCCTAAATCTTGAATGTGTAAGGCTTGATCTTGCTTTGCATGTATGTATAAGGTGGCAGTATTGATTTAGCGAAATTATTCGAAATTGCTAGTCTTGGTTGCTTACAATGCCGTGAGGAGATCATTTACTAGGCTGTAGAGATCTTTCTTGCATATATGGAATTATTGAATTACATCAGAAATTAGCGGTTCTGCAAGGTTCTATTAAGTGTATGGAGCTGCTGAGGTGTTGTTTGCTCATGTATAAGGTGTGTTCTTTGATTCTTTCATTCTTGAGGTTTTTGCAAGGTTGCAATGTCGAATCCTAGTGTAGGAGGGCAAAATTACCTGTTGTTACTTCCCTTAAAAAAAGACTAATTGTTCTTACATAATCATTTGATTTGTTACAAGGGGTTGTTTCACTTGTTTCCTTTTTTTTTTTAAAAAAAAAGATAAGCTACTGCTTGCTGTGAAAGATGTCAGGAGTTCTCTGTTTGTTTGATTGATTTGGTTTGAATGGGAGCAATCCTTCCTCAATGCTTGCAATGAGATGTATTCCAATTTGTTAATCTGCTTGGTCTCTCTAAAAAGGAACTACTCTAGTTTCCAAATATGCTGTGTGCTCGGCAAGAGCCCCCAAAACAGATTTGTTACTTGGCGTACTGCATTGCCATGTCTGTTTGTACCTCCTCATGAACCTAACTAAACAACTTAACCAACCTACAAATTGAGCATAAGGTGCAAGTTTTTGTTCCAATTTGGCCAACATGTGGATGGCAGAGTGGTGAGTTTTAGTTAAAATCAATGTTCTAAATAGCTACGCTATACCTTTTTTGGACCCCAAACATGAAGCTATGGGCTAATGTTTTGCTTTATTATCTACAAGCGCTATAGCTAGCAATAACTCTATTATATGCTACAGCTTGTAGCTAGCGATAGCTCGGCTATCCTAAATAGGTACACATAGGTCAAAACATTTGGCCCATTTTGAAATATAGCATTACTAGAAGGCTCAAGTGCATCTTTTATAAGCCTGAACTATAAGAAAACCCAAAAGACATCCTCTCGCCTTTTTTCCATAATCGGGCATTCATATTTCTTACTGATTAAGTACTTGTTGTTAAGAACATTATGATATATTTATCAGTTATGGTCTTTGACATGAATTACCATGTTTGTTGATTCCGGACATGACACATATTTTTATTATAAAAATATTAATACCTTCTGAAGTACCATGGTTTTATGATTTGTTTAGAGGTGACATATTATATACATATTTAACTTTTTAAAAAAAATTAACACTAAAAACACGATCAATGATAGTTTCTGCGATAGTTGCTGTAGATTTTTTGGGACCTTGCTGTGAAGTCACCAAAATCATGATTTAAAACTTTGGTTAAAATCAACAATCTTCCACCGATTGCCATTCGCTTTTCCTGATGCTTATGTTTGTATGAGATAAGCTTTATTTTCCTTCTTATGTTTGGATAAGTTTGTCTCATTGTCACTTTTGTATGTGTCAAGAAATGACTAACAGGAGTTCTTTTCTTAATATTCCTTCTGCACTTCTAATTGTTTCTTGTTCTCTTTACATGTTATCCTTATGTTGGTAAGAATTATGTTTGGCCTAACATTTGCATAGGAAAATGTTTGGTTAGCTCAATGTTTTTCCAATTTTTGTTCAAAGGAGCCATTTATGTGCAGTTCATTTCTTTAACATGATGTTGGTTGTTTTGTAGAAAATTATTACTCTTAGATCATTCAGTAGGTTCTTGGAATGCATAGCTTTGAATATACTTTATCTTTTGTAAGAAAGAAGCTGCTGCGTTAAGTATTTTAGTTTGGTATATTTGAAGTTATGTCTGCTTGATTTGTGGAAAGGAAAGGCATCTTTGCTTACTTCTCAGATGTTAGATCCATTTCTTGACAATTGACATGCCTTTTGAGTATTACTCAATGTTCAAAAAAGCGCTAGGCGGTAAGCGGGCGGAGGCCCGCTGCCTAGCGCCTAGCCCACCTAGGCGGAAATCACAAAATGGCAAGCTGCAATGAAATAAAAAAGTGAAAGACATACATAAAAGATGGAATATAGTCACAAAACATAGTCTCACATATAATATAGTCACAAAACTAAGTTCTACATATAATAAAGTCATAAAACATAGTCCAACACATAATTAAGTTCAACAAAAGTTTGAGCCAATGATCCTGAAATGATCAATCCTCTAAAGGATAGAGTTTTCGTGGCAACACTTCGTCTTTGTCATCCTCAAACTCAACATCCACCTCTTCATCCTCATTGTCCTCCTCTTCTTCGGATTGGAATTCATCATCATGAAGCTCTCTCACTCTTGTACTTCTACGAAGTTCAAGTTGTTCACTAGTACCCATAGCTTCATCAAGTACTCCCCATAGTATACCGGGCACTACCTCTTCCTCATCCTCCTCATCCCTAAAAACAACCAATGCATGATTATCCCCTCCCTCATATAGAAATCCTTGAGCTTCGGTAGCATCACAACATAGGAGGACATCAATGTTCTTTTTTGCCATGATCCTTTCTTTCTTGGCCAACATTCTAGTATTGAATTGTATGTAGACTAGATTGTTGAGACGGGCAGTGGTTAGCTTATTTCTTCTTTTGGTATGTATCTACGAATTGCAAAGTAGATTGAGACATTACATAATATTGAGAATTGAGACTTTAGAGTATTGAATATTGGATTATTGGGACTCAAGAGTAGAGACTAACCGATTCAAAAGTGCTCCAATTTCTTTCACAACCGGAAGAGCTTGAGGTCAATGAGAGGAGTCTTAAGGCCATCTTTTGTAAATCTAGTGTTTGGCCTCCATAAAGTCTCCACCAAGATGCTATCAATAAGAAAAGCAAAAACAATTTAGTATATGTATATCTATATTAGTTGATTAACAAGTTACCATGCATTGCAAAATAAATGCATGAATTAAGCACAAGTTTACCCGGATTATAGTCGAAGTTTTGACAACTTCTTGCAAGCTTCTTTCCAAATGGACCTTCTCTATTTTGAAATTTAATCAACTCTTGATTTACAACCCGATCTTGCTTGTCATCGTCACCATGATAAAAAGTCTCAACACAAGACATGAATGATTCCGTAATGTTTGGATCCATGAAGATTGCATCATCAACATGTATGCACTCAAGTGTAATGGAGAATCAAGTCTACTTTTCATCTTCTCAACAATGGCTATAACATCTTTGTAGTTCTTCTCCACATTTCCAAAGGCATCCTTGAGTTCTTTCTTTGCCTTAATTAGTTTTCCATATAGAAAAGCCATAGATGGCTTGACATCCCCATCAACTAAACGAAGAACTTGCACCAAAGGCTCAAAAACCCTTAAGCATAGAGCAACACCATTCCAAAAGACCCTATTTATAGCCGTCGCCGTTGCATCCTTGCCCTTTTTGGTTTTCACATGACTCAAGCTTTCCCACTCTCCATCAACCACCATCTTCTTTAGTTCTTCCTTCTTTTCCATCAAACTTTGCAAAGTAAGAAAAGCGGAAGCAAATCTAGTCACCCCCGGCCTTATGATATCTCTCTTCTTTGTGAATTGCCTCATCAATGCCAAGGTCTTGTAGTGTGAATAGATGAAGATAGTAAATGCTTTTGCTTGTTCAAGTGTCTTCTTGAACTTTGGCAAGTTGCCAATTCCTTGGAGCATCAAGTTGATAGTGTGAGTTGCATAAGAACTCCAAAAGATATTTGGCCTCTTGGCATGAAACAATGCCTTTGCTCCCATGTTGTTAGAAGCATTGTCCGTCACTACTTGCACAACATGTTCCGGACCTACTTCCTCAGTTGCTTTATCCACTATGTTGAATATGACTTCACTTGTGTGTGACACATCCGACATCTTCTTCAATTTTAAAAAACTTGTTCCCATGCTACAATGTGTGCACAAATTCATTATGCTCCTCTTCATGTCCGTCCAAGCATCGGTCATAATAGAGCAACCATTCTTTATCTTTTCCTCCTCATGTTCCTTTAGCAAACTCTTGGTTCTCAAGAATTCCTCACTCAACAAATTCTCCCGAAGGTCATATTGGGTAGGAGGTTGAAAACCGGGGCCAAATTGACCAATGGCTTCACACATTTGTTTGAACTCATCGTTGTCAAGAGCGTTAAATGGTACACCTATTAAAATAATACAAACGAGATTAGTAAGGTAGCAATGAGCAATCAATGGAAGGTAAAAGATATAAAGATTTACCACCCATCTAGCAACATATTGCCGCACTTGATGTGTTCTTTCTTTCCAAAGCGCCTCGGTAATATTTTGTTGCCGCTTGGCTTCAGCTGGGCTTGCTTTAGGATCAATAGGACGTGCAAACCTGTCCATAGGGCCTAATTTGTTAGGTCTCGAGCTTCCACCGTCCTCTCCTCCAACTGACGAAACATTCACATCTTCTCTAACTTCATCTTCACGGTCTTGCTTTTACTTCTTTTGTTTTGCTTCTTCAAGAGATTTCTTGCACTTGTCTTGAGCTTTCTCTGAGGCTACTTTGCATTTAGCAACACTATTGCCAACTTTGCCAATGTATTGCTTAAGACGATAAATCCCCCCCCCCCCCCGAGCTCACATGGCTACAAAAAATGCACTTCACTCTGTCCAAGTTGGATGGATCGACTAGAACCCCATAAGCCCATCCTACGTCATCCGACTTCCTCTTAAGAGTCGTCGTGCTCTCATTAGTTGTTGCCGCTGATCCCATTGACGACATTCTATAAATGAGCAATGTTTAACTCATGTATCAATACATTGAAAATTTGTACAGGAAAATATAAAAAAGACAATCTCAATTCATAATGTACCATCTTATTTTGTTATTCACAATGTACAAATTTTCAATGTGCAAGATCAATTCATACCATATTACTAATGTACTAGCTCTAGCTGCTCTGCTACTACTACTGGTCTACTGCTAGTTTGCTAATGAAATTCTCAAATGAATCCTGATCCCCAAAGAAGCACATCGTCCCCCACTTTGATCGGCTCGACGCTTTGTCAGGCTTGCCCCCCCGTAATTTTCCTCTGCCTGAGCCCTGAGACCCTATCGCGCACTCGCCTTGAACATCTGAACGGCGTAAAAAATGGCAAGCCTCACCTCAGAGATCGGGAGTTGGTGGATGCTGGCGGTGCGGGATGCTCGGGCGTCGGCATGAAGAAACAGGAGGTAGGGAAGAACAAGCTCGGAGCAGAGTCAGGGAAGACAAGCTCGGCCTCGGTGCGGAGTCGGCGAAGATGACCTCGGCGCGGAGTCAGGGAAGAGGACCTCAGGCGCTGGCGGCGCCGTCATGGAAGGACGACCTTGCCCCTCGGACGCTGGTGGCGCGGGAGGATCTCGAATGCTGGCGGTGGGAGGCGGGGAGGATCCGGGCGCGGGAGGTGGGGAGGATCTCGGGGGCACCAGCGACGGACTACGATCTTCACCGGCGGACCACGATCTTCGGCGACCTAGCTTCCTTCCTCTTCCCCGCACGATCCCAGAACCTAGCTTCCTCTCCCTTCCGCCTCAGCTTTCCGTTTTCCCCTCTTATCCAACCTGGCACCGCTGAGCATCGCTTTTTCACCGCCGAACCCCGCCTATTCCCACCTGAGCGACCGCCTAATTCCGCCGATCGCCGCCTAGGCGTCCCCTCCGCCTAGGGCACAATTTCATGCCCAGGCGAGGCAGCGGCCGGCCGCCGCGGAGCGCCTAGGCGCCGCTTTATTCCGCGTTTTTGAACACTGGTATTACTTGGACACAGACAAGGGAGTCAGAATCCGACTCGGATTCATGGTGTCCAATTCGGCAAAAATTTTTGGACACGGAAAATGCTATTCGGAATCAGACATGGGTGTTAGAATCCGACTTGGATTTGAGGTGTCCTATTTGGCAAACATTTTTTAACATAGGTGTCCGAGTAACACTAGCCTTCTCATGCCACCTTTTCTTTTCCTTGGCTATTTGCAATTGAGATTTGTATTATTATTCAAATAAGAAATTAGAAATTTTTGGTGAAGTGGCTGTCTAGTATGTGTAAGTGAAGTAATGTTCTGCACCTCATATAATTATAAGGTAGTACAGTCTGTGCCACATCAGGGCATTGTTGATTCCAATAAAAAAATAGTGAATAAGGGCCTGTTTGTTTCAGCTTTGGATTCTCTAAAAGCTGATTCTGGATTGTGGTTGTAGAGAAGCTGATTCTCTAAAAGCTGGAATCCAAAAGTACATATTAAGTGGATTGTGGATTCTAGTGTATATAGGTGGACTAGATTTTGAGAATCGGATTCTAGAATCAGGCTGTTTGTTTCTGATTCTGCTTTTGGAGCCACATAGAACTAATCTTTTGTCAACTAGTTGTGTTGGAACCCTCGCCATTTCAACCTTGGCAGTTTTAACTTGTATATTAGGATGATCTTAATCAACTAACCAACTATTTCTTCATGATGCAGCAACTGAGCTGGTTACTAGATCTATTCGGGTAATGATGGAATCTGGCTGTGAAGAGGTAATTATACTACCATTTCTGTTAGTCAGTCTTTTCTAACTTTCCATTTGATTTTGAAATTTTGACATGAGAAAACTTATGACCTATCATACTCTGTTGCTCAACATCTAACTTGCTTGGTGTAAAGATGGTTTATAACCTCTTTGAAAAGAAAAATGAAAACAAGGTTGTCAGCTTTGGCCCTAGACTAGAAAACTGGCTGAGGGACAAGAGGAGATGAAAGGGAGAGGGAGAGCTAGCCTCAGTTGCTGCCCTTGCTTCTCATTGTCGCTATCACCATTGCTTCCCGTAGAAGCTGTCACTCCTCTTCATCGATGTGTCGCTGTGGTCGCTGCTCACCGTCGCTGTGGTCCCTGCTAGCTGAAGCCGTCACTCGTCTTCATCAATGTGTCGCTGTGGTCGCCAGATCTCATCTCTCTCATTCACTCCCTCCGCCACAGTCAGCCCACCACACGTCGCTGCCGCTGCTCCCATCGCCTCCTAGCCAGTGGTGGCAGAGTGGGAGAGGAGCAGGGGGGGAGGCGATGCTGCGGTGAGAGAGTAACTAGGAGGCTTCGTGGTGTGGGAGTTGGGAGGAGATGGCAGTGTAGTAGGAGAGCGGTTGGAGGAGGCACAACGTAGGGAGTTGGGAGGACTGGAAGCAGTGGCTAGGTTGGACGTGTGAGTAGGTCAGAGGGTGAGAGAGAGGCTTGGGCTCGGTGGGACTGCTCATGACCTGATTTTCTTTTTCTTTTTAATTTCTTTTTTGTTATTGAACTAGGATTTTCTGTGGTTAAACTCTGTGTATGAAATACCATGTGTGATGTGTGTATGGTGTTGTCTCGCTGCGTGGTTTAAGTGTTTCGATGGTACAAAGGGGGTGAGTCAACTCGCCTTGGCTTGTTGCTTATTGCTTTAATAAGTACGGTTTCCGCAATAATATATCAAAAATTGAGGTGTTTGATATCTGACTCGTGCTTGCAATCCAGGTGACACTTGAAGCCGAAGTTACAAATAAGGGTGCCCTCGCTCTGTACGGTCGCCTTGGTTTTATCCGAGCAAAGAGGCTGTACAGATACTACCTAAATGGCGTGGACGCTTTTCGTCTGAAACTACTGTTTCCCCGGCCTGATCCTGAGCTACTTCCGATAATGATGGGCAACGAGAGAGATGACCAGCACATGGATTCTCCTTACTTGTGATAAAATCCTGATCAAAAGTGGGATCATTTTGGAAACGAAACCATTTTGTTCCTTTTTTTTCCTTTTCCATTTTCATGCTTTGCATGTAACATTATTATGTTTGAAAATAACTTATTGCGGCATTGTCTTTCTAATCTGCCCCTATGCTACTGTTGCAAAGCTTGTCTTGTTACGTTCACTGTCGATCATGCATGTATTGACAGTTTAAAATCTGCAATTTTTTAGGCACCATGAAAAAGAACATATATACAAGTTAGGATTTTCTCGAAACCGGCTGCCCATCGATTGTTTGAATCTTTATGATTTTGTGGATGTGACATACGAACCCTAAGAAAAAAAATCATTTCTCATCAACACTAGCCAAGTAATTTTTATTTTCCACCATTTTTTAATTTATTTTTATTAATAATCCTTCATTTAACTTATTTCGAAATGCATAGCAAACAACACTACCAATTCGTTAGGACTTACTTGCATCTTCACACTAACAGCTACGGCCCACAGCACCAGCCTAACAATCACGCGTGAATGGTGAGTTTAGGCTTCTACACCGGAAAGTAATTGGGCCCCCATGATCAATTGGTCACCATAGATGGGCTCGTAAAACAGCACGTCAGACCATATACCTATCACGTGTGCTTCCAACTTATTAGACATTAGATGAGTGATCTAACATTTTTCTCTCAGAATAAACTAAAACCTTTGCTCTCTTCTTTGTTCTTATTTCCGATCAATGTCATCCTCTCACACATTAGTTAATTGCCAGTAGAATTAATTCTTAACACGCCAAATCTTGCATTTTGTATGCGTCGCTTCTAGTACATTTTCGTTGTTATTGTTTCTTAGATCTAGATGTGCATTCGATTGATCAATGGTAGATCCCTCCTCTTCCTTTTTCCTGCGGAGCTAGTAGACCTTTAAGTTACCGCTAGGATTGACATGGATTATATACAGTACTAAATGGACGTTTCAGGTGTTCTTGATTATTGCAAGCTCGTTTTTTCCGATCTAACTCTTAGGGTCTGTTTAGTAAAGCTCCAGATCTCAGCTTCACGTGAGATTTGAAATTTATAAGCTAAAATAAAGTGAATTAAGTTTATATTTTTGGTCTAAAATATAAACAAAATGATCCATCTAAACACTTTTAATGTACTCACAGCTCCAGTTTCACGGATTTGTGGAGTTAGGAATACCCAGCTTCACCAAATCTACGAATCTAATGGAGTTAGAGCCCTACCAAACACACCCTTAATTACTACATTATGTGACGACCCTTCTTTTTAGCATAAAATATCAACAAGGATAGGATTTATATGCATATAATACTAATTCTATGATCAGTGGTTAGTATGCACATTCTCAACATTGGTAACACATCTATATACAATATTATGCATATAACAGTGGAAGTTGGTTATATAACAAAGTCTTACAAGATTGATTATATTATAGCGGAAATTCAAAAGCCTTGTCCGTCATCTTGGAAATTTGCTAGCTTCATCCGAATCAACAAAGAAAGCAAGATTGAGTACTTGTGTACTCATTAAGACTTGTAGTGTATCACAAATGCAGATATATTAGATGTAGGTTATGCCAATGGAAAGGTCACCCAAATCTAGTGTGCATATTATAGGTGGGAGATCCTATCATACTCATCGCTGCTAAGGCCCTAGTGAGAATGTCTCTTGCCTTAGCATTTGCCTCAACATCATCCATATTTATGATATTGACGTTCTCATCAGCAGGAATCTCATACGAGAGCTTCATATTCTGCCAAATCGAAAAGCCCTGGATAATCCAAAAAGGATAATCCACCCTAGAGAAAATTGGAGGCTTAGTGGAATACTTGTTAGTCATCATAGCTCTTGAGACCGGTCAAGATTTAAAAAGAGTAAAACCGGCTTTAATACCAATTGAAGAACAGAAAAGCGACTAGATGGGGTGAATAGGAGAAAAATAAAAATTTCCCTCAAAAACTCAAGCCACTAAAAGAACCATGTAACATCCCAAAAAATTCAAAATAAATAAAAATATAAAATTAAATAAGTTGATTGAAAAATCAAATTTCGGTTGTATTATTATTCTGAATTTCCATCCTACTCATTATGTCTTTGATTTTTAGTCTTTTAGAAAATTATTTTCAATATTGCATTGTTAATTTATAAAACCATTTTGCAAATAGAATAATTAAAGAAAGCCAATGTACAAAATATATAAAATAATAATTCCTGTGTTATTATGATTTTAATTCGAGTTTCCACCTTTTTCCCAAATTTCTTGAATTTTGGTCTTAAAAAAATTTGTTTTCAACATATGATTCTTGATTTATAAAAAACAGAAAAAGAAATTACATAATAATAAAATCTAAAAAACTTATTTTTAAATATAAGGCCATCATTAGAAACCATTTTAAAAAATTCCAAGGCTATTAATGCATTTATGGTGGATAAGGGTTTTTAAATACTTAAATTGGACTATGAACAGTAACTTTATACGAATTAATTAAAATAGTAAAGACCTTACACTACCAGGGAAACAACATTTAGTCCCGGTTGTCAAACCGGGACAGCCCATCCGGGATTAAAGGTCTATGACCTTTAGTCCCGGTTCGCTCAACCGGGACTAAAGCCCTCATACGGTCTAAAAAATATGGCGAACCCAAGACTCGAACCTAGAACCTCGTGACTCCAGCCTCACCCTTCTAACCAACCCACCTACCATCAGCAGATCGATATATATAGAATATACATTCCTTTTGAACTTTCCTCAACGAGGCAAGACGGTTCAGTAACACGTCTAACCCATCGGTCGATCGATGTTAACACGAACCGATCGATGTCTATCGATCTGGGTTACTTAACCGGTACTAAAAGCGGTAGATTAGTACCGGTTCAGTAACACTAACCGATCGATGTGAGACATCGATCGGTTCGTAATAAAGATGTTACTAACCGGTACTAAAGCCCACGGCAGCCTCAGAGCCAATGAACCCAGATCAAGCCCTCATCAAGACGGCTCAAATCCAACCGAGACTGATGGGCCGGTATGGAAGGCCTGATCTGTAGTAGTGTTATCTTCTAATAAATTTTTTTTATTATCCTCTATAGAATTAGGATAACTTCCAAAAAAATATAAAAATAATTAACAATATTTAATGACATTAAAAATTCAAAAATTAAAATCCAAAAAATCCTATTAATTCAGTATCGAATTTTGATAAAATAAATGTAAGTATTCATCATCTCAGAATTTTACAGTAACATCCTAAAACTATTATGAACCTTCGAAAAAAGTTTCAGAAATTTTTAACAAAGTTTTTATCCGCATAAAATTCAGAAATAGAGAAATGAAAATCTGGACCGTAGGATTATTAAAAATTTTAAAACTTATAGATAGATGATCTAGGTATGAAATTTTTACAGTATGATAAGAATTATCTTAGGTTCATCTGAAAAAAGTTTGAAAAATTATGGAACATTATAGCTAGATTGTAAAGCCACCATTTTTTATAATAATATCAATAATGGGATCCGTGTGCACACAGTACTAGTCCCATGATCAATGGTTAGTATGCACTGTTTACAAATTGGAATTACATCCACACACATAGATATATTACATTCACTTAAGCACGATAAGATTGAGTACTAGTATTACAAGCCAAAATATTGCAGCGGAAATTTATTTATCTTGCAGTATGCCTCTAGTCCATAACCCCTAGGCAACAGATAAGGTAAAACCCCTATAAAATATCGCCATCAAAGTCCTCGAATCTTGTGAAATCATATATGTCATTGGGAATTTCTGAGTCATCACCTAAAATGTTAATGAAAGCAAGATTGAGTATATTGCTGAAGGATCGGAATGGCGAATAGAGGGGGGGTAAATGGTCGCAATCAAAATTTTCCCACACAAAGTATTCCAAAAGATTAACACAAAAGATCACTGAAAAGGGTAGAGGTTCTAGAGAAAAAAAGCTGGTAGTACCCTACAGGAGTAGGTGAGAGTACTAGACCCGAAAGTTTCTCATGAACAGAAGCCTCAACCAGAACAAGAATCACAAGAACTTTTGATTTCCTCAAAAAAGCTTGCAGAAATTTGGTAGATGTGATCTTTGTTCACCAAGAAACTTAATTCCAGAAAGGATCAACGAGATTGATCTCAAAGAATCGATCTTTCTGTCCAAGAAGAATGAACACTTTAAGAAAAGCAGAAAGAACAGAGAATTCGGTGTAAAACTTGCTACTGATGAAAAGATCTGGGAAGTTCAAACATAGCAAGCTATAGGGGCATAGAAATGAAATACAAGATCAATCAACTCAAGAACGCAAAAAAAAAATGCAAGAAAGAATGCAAACGGAAGAATCAACTTGCGTAAAGTAAATTGCGTAACTTAAATTTCAGAAAGTAACTTGCATAAAGTAAATGATAGAAGGTAAAATGCAAGTATTGAAATCTTTGATATGAATCTTGTATTCCTGAAAGGGAGGTTACAAAGCCACACACACAAAAGTGGGAAAAGCTCAACAGAGCACTCAAAACCTCTAAAACCCTTATGAGATCCCCTACCAACCACCACCTGGTTGAGGGAGGCATCCCTCCATATTTATACAACTCTTGGGCCACTTACCACCCTTAGATGCAGCTCTCAACCCTAGAGACTCATCTAAGGGCTAGGAAGCACCCACTCACACAGCCTGCAAGGGGAAACTCTAAACCCGCTAACACAGGTTTTTCTTGCACTGACTCTCAAAGCATACTACTAGACCCGCTTATTTCTATCAACTAGATCAGACTCCAACAATCCTCATTGATCCTTGCAAGATCTAGCTAGTATCTACTTTTTTCCTTGCCTTCTTGGCTTGTTCAACTCCGCCTCCAGCCATCTTCCGGCGATCTCCCAACCGTTCTGGACTTCCGACGCACCTCGCCTAGTCCTGGTCACCTTCCGCCTCACCATGACCCAGCACCGTCGTCCTGCAACCATCAAAGACAAGGAAACCTTTCACATAGCAATGTCCACAATCATATTTGTTGACTATCTCAAAATAGTCAAACACAACTTAACAAAAACCAGTCAGCAAACCCATATACTCAAGCCCACTTGGCTGAAATACTTGCCTAGCCACAAGGCTAATTCACCCAGCTAACCACTTAGTTAACCACTCGGCTAACAACCTGGCGAACCACTCGGCTAACTACCTAGTGAGTCCTTAACAACCCCTTGATTACAGCAAGGTACTCAACCCAGAAGGAAGCCTGTCGAGAAGCTAAAAATCATGCAGCAAGGACTAGAAGCACTCGGCACTCGACCTTCACCAAAGGAAGAAAACCAGTCAAAAAGCTAGACACACTTAGCAAAGATAGGAACCACTTGGAACACAGTACCTAGCAAAGAAACCAATGAAAAAGTCGAAGAACTCAAAGAAAGGCTTGGCAAAGACTCTAAGACTTAGCAAACAGCCAAGAAAGAGAACCAGTCGAGGAGCTAGAGAAATTCAGCAAAGAAACGCGACTTGGTTGAGAACTTATCAAAATGCTTCAAGACAAATCTGACTCGGATCAACCTTTCAATATAGTCAGCTATTCATTGGATCAACCTTTAATCTAGTTGTCGGTGCTTGGGGAATAGGCCCCTCGTCAAGCTTACTTGTTGATTGAGGGATCAACCGAGCCCCTTTTTCCGCGGAGGGCCAACGTCCGAAGAAGGCCGTGCAAGGAGGTCGAACTACCGAAGAGGGAGGCGAACAAAAGGATTTTTATACTGGTTTGGGCCTCTCACAATCAAGATAACAATCCTACGTCCAGTGTTTCTTTGCTTGTTACCTGGGTGCTTACAAGGGCCTAGCAGGACTTAACTTTACATATGCCTGATTACAAAAGAGTATGGATATTACTATGCTCGTACATGCCTCCTCTAAGATGGTGTGTATTCTGTCTCTTCTGTCCCCCCTATTGGCGTGTTCTGAAGAGGTATTTCACTACACCATGCCACACTTTTGCCAACACATGGTACAGTCGGCAAAAGACACCTTCCTCGACCCAAAAACTGTTGGCAAAGGTTTAGCCTACTGTACATGAACAGTAGCGGTAGAAGCAGTCGACTTAGGCTTTGCCGACAGATAAATTGACGGCAAAGATCTAAGTTTTGCCGACAGTTCTAATCTTTGCCGACAGTTAATTTTTTGCCGACAGTAGGAGCTTTACCAACAGTTAATATGAATTGCTGACACTTTACTTGTTGGTTAATCACTTTTCCCCTCATAGACCAAAGCTGGTTTTCTACACAAGTTTTGTGTCGGCAAAGGTGCCAGCACACATGACATACAAATTAAATATGCAATATATACAGAACCAATTCCACATTATCCACCATTGAATTGACATACACACTTTACATGCAAAATGGTGCCACACATATATAACCATATACATACACAATCACAGTTCAAATAGTCACTTCAACATGTAAATAATGCAACGCATATATCTCCACCATAGGGTTTGATAAACATAGATCCTCCAAATAAGTTAAGTTGCATACATGTCCGTCCAAAATGAGCTAAGTTTTGCTGCACAAAAGAGAGGATGTATGTTTCTCTAGCTACTAGTTAACATTTCTAACCATAAACAGCACTACTTTCTTGCTGCACAAATAGTGATGTTATAAATCGAGTCTCAGCCTAGTAATTAGCAGCTGTCATGACCCGAATATGCAAATTCGGACCCTCTGTGTATACTGCACTAGTCCAGGATCACACTGGTGCACACAGGCTCAACATTAGTGAATATCACAATCATACACAACGGAAATAAGATAAAAGATATTATATACTAAATATTACTTGTTGAATGACTTTATGGTCAACTTACTTAACAATGCCTCACAAGGCTGAACAACAAATTGAACTGCAATGAAATGAAGACGAGATAACCCTCAAGATACCACAGTAATCGACAAGGCTCGCACCCTAAACATTCGTCCCTTCATGGTACACCTTCTTCAGCTCTGATGATGTTGTAGGCAAGGGTGAGTACATAAAGCACTCAACAAGTTGTGCATAGTATGCAATTCTAACATAACTATATGCAAGGCTTATTCCAAAGGAATGGCTAACAATGGCTATTTGCAAGAAAGCAAAGATTTATGAACAAGTATAGTATATAGATTGAAAAGACAATAAAAATAAATAACAGTAATAGATAGATTCAGCGTTTCCCAAGTAAAACAAGTTTCCAGTCCTAAGTCAGGTTTCAACTTCCCATGGTAACCCACCATCCATCCCAGGTTTTCATTTTGCAAAAGTCTAAATCCTTGACTGTAATCCCCGAGCATTGCTCAATACCGTGAGCACGGCTATCCGAATAGTTTGTACACTCTGCAGAGGTTATGCACTTTACCCACATGACATGATAATCTCTTTGTTGCCAAGCTATTAGCACACTTCCTTTGGTGTGCCGGCAGAGAATCATGACAAAGCTTTTACAATGCATCATCTTAACCCAGTACTACCCGCTGAGATTTCAACACTGATGGGCTAAACCACCACAACAAGGCCCCCCTCTTGCGCCATGTGAGTTTCCTCCGTACACCCGAACTCACATCACCACGATAGTACTTAAGCTAAGACTTTACAAATTAGTCAGCTAGGCTGCCCCATAATAGACATGTGGTTGCATGATTGACTCAGGTCAAAGGCTTGCAAGGTGTCCTTAGGGTTGATCAAAGCAAGACTTGCACATACACTCTGCCCATCGGGCCCACCCAGGCACACTTGCCCTTGCCACTTGCTCCGATCCAAAATCATAACCACCCCAGTTGATTACCAAGCACCACGTGCATCAATAATTCAATATCATTGCGTGACATCCATCGCCACAACAACTCAATCTCATCGTGTGACCACACATGACACACAAATTCATATCCTTATTCCATATTCCATTAGTCAAGATTATTTATCAAAGATTCCAATACATGTGATAACGTGGCATGGCCAAGTAATCTAATCCGGTCTAACCATCCCATGTTGATTCTAATATTGACCAACTATAGTGAACCAACCTAGGGTGACAAGTGGATCATGGCATACAATTAACAAGGTATGGTGTAATTCAAAGGGTATGATATCTAAATCCCAATTTAGCTTGAAATCATTTGTATGATTGAAATAACATGCAATATAGTAAAACAAAATAGCGACTATCTAAACATGGGTGCAACATGATCAAAGCACAACTTGCCTTGGTTAAGCTCCTGGTCTTGGTCTGGAAATTGCTCTTGAGTTGCTAATTCCTCCTCCGAAGCCTCGCACAATTCAACGTCTACGCGAATTGAGAAGAAATAGCAAATAAACACCAAAACCAGAGAACAAACAAACTCTAAAAATCCAACAAAAATCTCCATTAGATAGATCTCAATTTTACAAATTTTTAGGAATTTGAATCACCTCAATCAGAGTTCGTATGGGGGAGAACGAGCCCTTGGAAAATTCAAATTCCTGAAAATCCATAAAATTGGAAAATAAAAAATATTCCGAATTATTTTTGTAAAGAAAAATCCAATTTATTGCGTCAGCTGACGTCAGCCCTAACCTGGATCGACACGGCCGACACGTGTCGCAATCTCTACTGTTCAAGATCCATTTAACGGCTCACATTTAATCTACCATGTGGCGAAACGACAGCCACTCGATTTAGATCGGATGGCTAAGGCTTACCGGGGCGGTGCACTGTTGACCTAATCGACGCGGCTTAATCGCGACCGATCATCACAAATCGAACGGCAAAAACCTTACCCGAGCGGATCACTGTGTACCGAGGCGACGTGGGCGAATCCGGTGCGTTCGACGGTGATCCAACGGCTGACAGTGCTTGGGTACGGCGATGGCTTCACGGCGGCACAAAGCTACCGGACTTTAGGAAGAAAACCACCCCGATGGCGTTCCGATGATCTCCGGCGAGGAAGAAGTGACGGAACGGACGAGGTGCGAGGCGACGAGTTCAAATCTAGCTTCGAAACGGCGGAAGAGAATCTCCAGCGGTGGCAATAGCGCGGCGAAGGCCCTAGGTTCTCCGGCGAGCTCTCGGGCTTCAACGGCGACTCCTTGGGCGACGATTCTTCAGCGAAAAGGCGCAGCACATATGGGTGATCCTCGGGAGGGGCGCTGGGTCCTTAAATACCCCCCGAGCGATGCGTACGGCTGCTGGAATCCATGTCGGCGGTGGCGGCGGCGGACTCCGAGTCCTGGTCGGAGACGACGGCCAATAGCCACACGATCCCCATCGGACGGTCACGAGAGACCCCATGCGCAGCACGATCTCATACGCCTGCCTAATCCGACGGCCCGCATTAATTAGGTTTCCTATTCGGTAAGACGTCTATCCACCGTACGATGCTAATCCACGGCTACGTCTTATTAGGTTTCCGAACCGGTATCGTTTGATGAAGACCGTGCGATGGAAATTCGACGGCTCGCATACGTTAAGGTTTCGGCTGGCGACGCGGCGTGATGAAGCCCGTTGGATCCTGATCCAACGGTTGGCGATTAACTCTCCTGAAAACCACTGGCCGGCTGGGCCGAACCTCGAGTGCACAGTGATGGGGTTCGGCCCGTTACTGTTCGGGAGGGATTTTCTGGGGTTTTTCCATTTAAAATAATCCTAGAAAATAGTTTGATTTATTTAGAGCAATAAAAATATCATGAAAAATCCCAGAAAAATCTGAAAAATACTTTGAGACATTCTGGACTCAAATAAAATATTTTTGGCAAAACTTTATTTTAAACTTATATATTTATAATTAATCTTTGGCAAAAGCATTATACTTTAATTCTAAAATAATTCAAATAAATCTCAAAAAATCTAAATAAATCCAGAAAATTCATAAAAGCACAAATAGCAATAAAACACTATTAGCTAAAATAAAAGGGCCAAAATTTGGGATGTTACAGCAGCATACATGACCCAATGAGAGGGATGTATATCCTTCTCTGTACTAGTTAATAGTTCAAACCGTACACACATCACTATTTTCATGTTGCACAAAAGGTGTCCCTCCAAAAACTTGTGACACTCCTTGTCGCCAAAAGGTTGTTACTCCAAAGAAGTTATCGTCAGGCACCTATCATGATCAAGAAAAGAATAATCAAGACATAAGCAAGATCCTAAATCAGCACCAATTACTTATGGCGATATAGAAAAAATACTCCTATACTATACCGGTCAAATCACTTTCATCGGTATAGATATATTTCACCATGAATTTGCCATTTGCGTAACTTATATAGTTCATATAACAATGTATTAAACTATCTGTCTATACTCTTGTAAACAACTATTTTCCATGTGACAATGTAAATACATGAAATAAAGCATCATCACAAATTCTTTGTAGATGAATCACCTCTCAAATTCAATTCACCACCATAACTACTACATAAGTGACCCCCTGATTGCTTCATAAGTGAACCCCTAGAATGTGTAAATCATTACTTCATGCTTTTCTCTAGTGGTGACCATGATATGGTCGTGCCTTATATTGCAACCCAAGCGTGGATCGTGCACCTCAATTTCTCCATTGTGGATGACCGAGGCCCCGGTATGTTATCGACAAGTCGCAGGTGAGCTCTCAGATATACCATGAAGTTGTCACTTCCTTTAACTGCATTAGTAGCTATTCACTTCCTTTAAAAGTTTTGCCCAATTAGATTATCGCAGATTGCAATCGACCAAGACCACAAACTCTACTTTGGATAGGTATTTATTTCAAGTACGTAACTAAATGTGAAGACAACAAAATCAGATTGTCAGACAACCAAAATTCAGGTAGAACAAACACTCTAGCAACCCCATATTTACTCAGCTCACTTTCTGTAATGTTGAGCGATCTGCATGAAAGTGAATAAAGGTGTTGTATCAGGTGTTGTGTCAAGTTGTTCAATGAAAGTGAATAGTATCAGGTTGAAAATTGTATTCAGTTCAATGCATATGAATAAGGTTGGTTTCAAATTGCATATGAATAAGGTTGGTTTTATATACAAATTGGAAGCTGGAACACAATTTATATATCGAAAGCACTGATAGATTGAGTAGTGAACAAGTATGTCTTAGAAACAAAATAAAGTATAGCAATTAGGCATGGTTGCACCAAAATTTAAACCGCACTGAAAATTAAGTCATCAAAGTGAACATTTTAAATCCAAATTTCATACCTATGGTCACATGGTCACTTCACAATAAAAGATTTCAACTCCCAAATAGTTAAAACATCTTTTGGTATTTAAGTACCTATCAAAGAGAAGAATTTAAATTTTATAAAAGGTGAAATAATCAAAGAGAAGGACCGCAAGTTAGCAATTATATCAGACTTGGATCTTTTGATTGCCTTGAAGACTTCTTGTCATCCTTGATCTATAACAAATTGGTAAGTTATTGTAGATGATAGACCATAAATTTCTTAGTCATATGGATGTAAGCTAAGGTATTACTCATCATGTGGCCACGCGATGCATCTCCCACGAGCATCTCCAATGGACTGTAAGGCTCCATATGGGCGAGGTAGTATGGCATCCGTCATGAAAACATGATTGACAACTACCTCACAATATTGAATGCCAAGAGGAGTACCCCCCCACAATAGATGATGGGTTTGTTGTTTGAACAGTTCCCTTAGCCACAGGAAGATTATAGGGCCTCACAACATTATATAGTATCACATCTCTTCCACCCTAAAGCATAAGAGTTTCAAAGACAAGGTAGCAAGTATGTTCTAGACATAAGGTAAACTATATATTGTGGGTTTAGCAATTACCTCTTCATCATGTGGTTCATCTAGAAAGACAACGGTATGCCTATTCATGAGCATATTTTCATCATCACTTAAGTGTATTTCATCCCCAGCTTGTGACACATTATCATCATCATCATGGTTCTCTAGTTCTTCCACAAGATTAGGTCGACTCCGCAGGTTCTAATAAAAAAGAACAACTATGGAACAATTACTGCATTAAAAATAAAGTTATAGCAGAAAGGAATGACCCATTACCACTTGGGGGAATTATTAGATCCATTTGGAGTGCTGGAAGCATTTTGTTGCTGCTGGAGTAACTTTTCAAGTAGTTGTTTCATATTGTCCAACTGAATTTGTATAGCTTCCACTTTCTTATCGATTGTCGACGTGCTTCAATTTCCATTTGAAGCCTTGTTGGCGCAGCATTTTTGGCCCTGTGCATGTCCAACTCAAAGCAGTGTTGGTCCCAAGCCAATAACACTAACATATCCATTCTTCTCGGGCCCACAAACATGGAAATAAGCATCACCTTCCTCTATACTCTTCTCTATTAGTTCAGATTATCTCTCGATCGCATCTTTAAGTGTATTCTATAGAAAATGAAGATATTAGAATAATATGCAGCATGTATGGCAGAATGCTAATAACAATTATTGTTTAAATGCCAAACAAGTTATATGGCAGTATGTTATTATGCCAAACAGGTTTAATTGCTAATAACAGTTGTTGTTTAAATTGCTAAAAATATTAGCATATAATATACATCATGTTATTCTACAGCAAGTGAAATGCAGTTAGATATCTCCATCACTTAAAATTGTTGTTTCAGCTCCTTTGTGAGGTACTCCATTCTTGTGTGTGTGTGTTTTGATAAACAATTCATCTCTACGTGCGGGACGCCCTAGCTCTTCGCACTGCATTTTATTACCAACACATGCAATTCATTCAGTAATTGGACTCTAGCTACACAATCGGAATAATGGATACAAAATGACAAAGAACGGTGCATACCATTTCATTACCAACACGTGCATGACTCTTACTTCCAGTTGTATGGTTTTGGACCAACTTTGACCGATTTGCTTTCCTTCTCATTGAACGGACCTATCATCAAGTGTTAATAGTGTTCATGATTCATATATAAAAATTCTAGAAATAAGGAATTGTAGCTTACGGCTGCTTCTAGAGACCTCTAGTGATCAATTAGCCACTTCCAATCCTCCTCATGCACTCTTTCATCACTTAATTCAAGCAGTTCTTCACATGACATATCATCATCAAACACCTTCTTCAAATCTGTTTTGAACTCCTTCCATTTTGCAGTTGCTGTCCTCATAAACCAGTTGAAGGAACCTTTGTCTATATCCCAATAGAGCTGCACAGGACATAAGTAGATAAGGTAGCAACAAATCACAAAGCTAAATCACTTCATAATTCATTTCCAACAAATTTCACTACCTGAGCATCTGTCCACAACTTATATTTTTTTCGTGGGCAAACCTTCCTCCAATCATCATGTGCAATCGGAAAGCCCTTTGTTCTCACAAGTGCACCTATAAAGTTAACAAATTTAGTGCTTGAAGGTCCACAAGGCTGGCCATGTTCATTTATCTCTACTTTGAGTTTTGGCTTATTTTGTCTTGCAAATATATCAGCCTTTTTAGTTGGTCCTCTAACATTTTTCTTTTCTTGTACACACAACTCTACATCAAAATGATATATCTAATGAGATCAACAATAAAAATACAGAAATGATTGAAATTATTCTCCTGTATTGAATAAATGATTGAAATTAACGACTGTGATCCCAAATTGATCCATTTTCACCCATGTATCTTGAATGCGGTTGTCAACCCAATCACATTTGAAGAGCACTATATTTCCCTTATTGCGATAGTTCAGCTCAATGATTTCTTTGATCCTACCATAGTATGTCTTGTTACGCACTATCGGGTCCGTGTTTCCATTTTCAAAGCAAGAGGTTTGGGCAACTAGAGCTACTCCACTATTTTGAAACGACCTACCCTTATCACTAGAGTGTGTATGGAAATTGAACCCATTTATAGTATAGCTACTATACATTGTAGCAATCATGAATGGCTCACTGGCCAAAATTTTCATCTCTTCCTAGATTTCGATACCATTTTCAACTAACCCTTCCACATGTAATACGTAACATTCTAATCAACTTAAATTCCATTCAGACCTAACAACAACAATTTGAAACACAAATGGTTGGTCATGTACTGACTTACATGCTTTCTAAACCACTCATGAAACATTTCATGATGAATACTATTGATTTTTCGCTGATTGCGATGGCCAATTGAGCGAAGGTACTCAATATGCTTGCTGAAAATGTTTTGTAAAGTTAAAAGACTGAGAAATATACATATACATAAGGGTAATGCAATCTATAAAAATAAGTTTGAGCAGCTTACTTCAAGTATGGTTCTATGTTGTCATAGTTGAACAACACATATCTATGTTCTTGAAGCCATGTCTTATAGTCTATAGATGTAGTGCACTTGCCACTCAAATCTCGCCCAAGGCTTCGAAAGAAAGGATTGATATTGCACATTGCATTATCCAAATCCTCACCATTTCTTACTTGCCTAGTAAATCTGGTCTCACAACCACATAGAAATTGTGAGCAAAATGTAAGACTCTCATCAAATTTATAAGACTCATAGATTGATCCCTCCGGATGACTTTTGGTGTGAACATAGCCATTTAACCTCATCAAAAACCTAAGAATGAATAAATTTTAATCGTATAAACTTAACCATAGTCTACAAGTTAAAAATAGGTATCGTTAGTGAAAATAGTTTTATAGTACCTCTCTATTGCCCACATGCTACGACATCTTGCATCGACCACCAATTCTTGCTTGAGCAGAAGATGAACCATCAAGTGTACCATGGTGTCAAAAATGCGGTACAAATATAGTTTCTAGAATGCTTAGTGTCTCAAATTTATTTCAACCTCTAGTTTCGTGATATCACTTACTCGAATAGTAGATGAGTATATTTTTCGGAAGAAATTGCTCACACTAATTAGTATCGCAGCTTACTCGTGTTGGCAATATCCTTCGTGACAAAGACGTTGAAGTAATTGTCGCAACAAAACGTGGTTGTCGTGGCTCTTTAGTCCAATCAATTTCATTTCAAACATGCACATTATTGTGTATATTTGATGCAACACCATCCGAAACCTCACATCCTTCAATACTTGGCAAAACAACTTCTTCTCATCTGGACTCATTGCATATAGTTTCGAGGCATGTAGAACCTATCATCAACATCGATGGGATGAAGATCATGTCTAATGCCAAGGTTTTTTATGTCCAAGCGAGCATTTAAATTATCCTTTGATTTGCCATCAATGTTCAAAAGTGTATTAACAATGTTATCACATACATTTTTCTCAATGTGCATAACATCGAAATTACGTCTAAGTAATAGATCCTTCCAATATGGTAACTTAAACAAGATAGATTTCCTTTTCCAAGAAAGTGGTGCCTCATTTCTACCCCTACGTCGCGGGTTTGCTGGCTTCATTGTAGTTGGATCCTTTCCAAAAGTTGTGTGCATGTTTGTTGTAAGCTCCAAAATTTCCACCTAAATATGTGGTTGTCATCTAAGAATCTACGATGGCACATGATGACATACTTGCCTCCCTTTTTTAGTTGGAGAGAACATTCATGTGAGTGGCAATCCGGACAAGCAACTTTACCAGAGGTAACAATCGCATGCAAATAGCTCGACCAGAAGATCCGAGATGTTGATAATATGGCAAAGACGCAATTGGAAGCACTCATCCTTAGAAGCATCATATGTCCTAACACCATCAACAAACATATCTATCATATTGTCGGCGTATTCCACCGGACAGGCCCGAGTCTACAGACCGGGTTTGGTTCAGTAGGAGGGTGTCTTCGCGGATGGCAAACCCTAATGGATGAAAACCCTAGGAACTCCCATACGAAGGACTCCGGAATCTATGAACTAAGATGACACGTGGATTTTACCCAGGTTCAGGCTCCCCAGCCTAGGGTAATAGCCTTACTTCCTACTAGATTGCTTATTGAGTGTTTGAAGCAAGTACAGAGCTTTTGGAGTTATATGTTCTTCCTTAGGCTCTACTGCTTGAACTCTTGATGCCTCCTCCCCCCTCCCCATGCACCAGAGGGCCCTTATATAGGCCATGCTAACAGGGGTAGGTAAAAGGGGGGTCATCATGCTGATCTTCATACATTTATTACTCCTTCTCGTGCTGTCCTGTTCCTCCAGCCTCATTAAATGCCGACGCATGGCTTCGCCCGGTCCGCCCGGTATGTGACCCCTTTGTGACGGATAGGTGAGAGGCGTCAGAGGAATGGGCTTGTAGCAGAAATCCTTGCAGTTGATAGATCTGACACGATAGGCCTGCCGCCTGGCATGGTACGATAGGGGAAGGAGACTTCGAGGTGAAGCCACCCCGCACCACCTTTTTGCCTTGCGGCGGGGCGAGCAGGAGTCTCGCCACCGCCGCCGGACGCCACGTGAGCTGGGCGGGCGTGTTCGCCGCCCGTCCGCTAGGCCGCCACGTGATGGCGCCGAGCGAGTAGGGCGCCTCGCCACTGCCGCCGGACGCCACGTGAGCCGGACTGGCGATGGGCGGCGCCTCGCCGCCCGTCCGCCACGGCCACATGGATCTGGCGCCAGCAGCAGTAGCGCCTCGCCACTCGCTCGCCGGACGCCACGTGGGCGGCACTGCCGGCGGGCGTTTCGCTTCGCCTTTGTCGCCAGTTACCACGGATCGAAGGCGGGCGAAAGCAGGCGTCTCGCCCCGCCGCCGCCAGACGCCACATGGGCGCTTTGGCGGGCGGGCGTCTTCGCCGCCCGCCCGCCAAAGCCGCCACGGATCGGGCGCTAGCGGTAGGCGCCTCGCCACCGCCACCGGACGCCACGTGGACCAAGACGGCGGTGGGCGTGCTCGCCGCCGCTAGGCCGCCACGTGGACTGGGCGCCGGGCGAGTAGGGCGTCCTCGCCCACCTGCTCGCCGGACGCCACGTGGAATGGCTTTGTACGTCGGAGAGGGTACCCCAGCGTAGAGTACGCTGACAGTAGCCCCCAGGCCCGCCCTGGAGCGCGTGCTAGAGCCTTTTTGGAACCTTCATTGAATGCTTAGTGTGCTCTTGGGTGGGGCCACCACTCATGGGGATACAACCGCCTAGGTTCCCTCCCGTATCCACCGATTTTTCTTGGGACCCGAAATGGCGCACGATCTTGTCTCTTCGCGAACCGTTGGTGCGGGTGATGCATATATAGATACATCTGTACCTAGCGGTTTACGCCTTCTGCTTTCTTGCGCACATCAACTTTTGCTTCTCCGTCTTCCTTGCCAAAAATCTTCAACATCTTCTTTGCCTTCATGGCGCCTTCCATCCCCGCTTCCACCATCGACGACACTACGGTGACGAGGATCTCTCGCCTTGTGCCGGAGGGCACCCTCCAACTTCGATCGGGGACCTCCACACCGCGGTGCCTCTCCAACGAAATCCTTATCCATGTCTGGGCGATTATGGCGGGTCTGATCCCGCCATTCTCCGACTTTTTTCTTACCGTCCTCCACTTTTATGAAATCCACCATCTTCACCTCACCCCCAACTCCATCGTTATCCTTTCCATCTTTGCACACCTCTGTGAAATGTTCATGGGGGTGATGCCAAATCTTCCTCTTTTTCGCTATTTCTACCTTTGCCGCTGTTCTACCAACGGTGAGGTAGCGGGGAGCTGCTACTTCCGCCTCCGGGACGGATTGGCCTCCCGCTATATCACCTTTCAGCCCAGGTCCAACTGGAAGGCATGGCGCGCGAATGGTCAGACGTCAAAGATGACGATGGCGCCGACGCCTAGGGTGCCATTGAGCAATGAGGCCTCAAAGCTGGAACTCGTCGGTCGAGGAGACGGCGGAGCTCCTTGCAATGGCGGGCCGCATCAACAGATCATGGATGCCCGATTAATCAAGGCTGGTAGTCCGACTTCAGAAACGGAGAATCAACCCCTTCGCCGACGCTACCCCCCGCATGGCAAGACACAGCGACAGCGACATCACGCCGCGACGTTCTCGGACGTAAGCCTTCGCTTTCTTTTGGCTTTTTCCGCGCACATGCTTCTTTCTGTGGCTCCCTACCAACCGGCAGTCTTTCTTCATATTTTTCCAGGTGCGGGAAACTTGGAGGGGCAAGTCATCAGCAGATGGCTTGCCGGATTGATGCCGCCAATTCCGAGCGGCTTGGACTTCCCAGTAGCGGCCTGGTCGCTGGCCGACTTGGAGCACACGGAGCGCCTGCGGATCGTCAGGCAGCTCCCGCCGATGGACTCCATCGGGCCCGCCGTGGTGCCAGCCCGCGGTCCACTGGTGATTCGGGGAACGACCCCTGCCAGTGATCGGGCCGCGGGCAAGTGACCACTTGCCCCTGATGCCACGAGCTCGGACCCTAAGAAGGTCCGCGTCGTGGGCCAGACTTCCGCCGCCGTCATCTCTGATGCGGCGGCACCTTCACAAGGGGCGGCAACACAGGCCGCCCCAACCATGACTTCGCCTCCAGGGGCACCGCCTCCTGCGGCGCCAGCTCCTCCTTCGGCGCCGGCCCCGATTGCTACGGCGCCAGCGCCATCGCTGGCTCCTTCTCCTCCGACGCCGGCCCCGACTGCTATGGCGCCAGCGCCATCTGCCATGGGAGCCCACGCCACCACTCAACAAGGTGGGCTCGTGCTCCCGCAGGCCGTCTTCAGCTGGGGGGAGCGAAGGATGGCCCCTCAGGATGCCCCAGGGGTGCAGATACCTCCTGCGCCCACTAGGGCGGCGGGAACTTCCGCCCAAGCGCCTCCGGCCGCCACTACCGAGAGGACCAAGGAGGGCGACCCCAGCGCCGGCGCCTCCGGCCATCTCGCCTCTCACACCGCCTCTGCCCTCGCCGCGCACTTCGTCGAGCTCTTCACCGAGCTTGGTGAAATACATGCCTCGCTGGGCCTCGTCCTAGCCGCAGCCGCCAGGCACGGGGCCCAGACGGCCAAAGAATCGACGCCGGTGAGGGGCGGTGGGGCGCAGAGCGGTGATGGCGGATCTGAGAGCGGCGTTAGACGCAGAAAGGGCCGACGTGGCCGCCTTGCAGCAGCGGGCGGAGAGGGCTGAGGCGGCGCTGAAGCAATCAGAGCACGAGTCCTATCGCCTGCGGTACAACCTTGCCATCATGCTCAAGAGGGCCTTCCAGTGCATCAGGAGGTGCTTGGAGCCCTTGGGGTTGGCTCTAAATCCGCCCCTGCAAGACACCGCTCTACAGTTTGCCCATGCGACCAACCAGGCCGCAGAGGCACTCTGGGGGCTGCCCGTCGCCCTGGCCACCCGCTCCACCAGAGAGGGGCGGGAAGTCACGATCATGACCGCGACTTACGTCTTTGTCTCGGTTGCGCCCATGACGCCGCTTTTGATCCAATGGCGGTGGATCGAACGAGGAAGGCGCAGCAGAAGTGAGGAGGGGTGCGCGCAGCCGCCGAAGCATGTGGCTGCCGTGCTGCAGTGAGCAGCCGATCATGGACATCTCCACCCTGGTGGCGGAGGAAGAGGGCGCCGGCGACCTTGACCAAGGCGCCGAGTGAAGGGCTGGGCGACCACTTCACTTCTTTTTATTTTAATTTGTCTTCCAACGTATGCAAACACCTGGACAATATCTTAGTGTAATGGATGCTTTACTTATTTTACCTGTGCGCTTGTTCATTCTGCTTGGTTGATTTAGTTTGCTGGAGCTGCCAGGTGACCAGGCTTGAACTTGGCCAAAATGCCAAGCAAACTTCCGAGTTTAGGGCAACGCTTCGGGATCCCTTTTTAGGTCACACGCAGCCAGCCACAAACACAAGCATAAACCACGCAAGTTACACAAAACTTAGGTAAAAATGACCTTAAACCTGGCAATTTACACGGAACGCAGAACCGCCTTAGCCTTATGTTCTTTACGCAAGATTGTCGCGGGTTCAAATCCCTTCGAAACTTAAATCCCGATGATGTCCTGGAACCGTGCTATAGCGAGGCGTGGCAAGGAAAACAAGTTTCCGGGAATGTTTTTAGGCCAGCAGTACTCGACGGAGAGAACCAGCGGTGCTTCAGAGAGCCAACCCGAGGCGTACGAGCCGTGTTTGAGTACTGTGCCCAACTCGCACTCCGGTCACTTGCCCTCGCCAGACGCTAACACTTAACACTTTTCCTTTTATCAACAAGGGGCCGTTGGTCTTAACGCCGCGAATAAATATGCGTAACTTGACCCACCTTAGTGCATGCACATATGGAAGTGGTCAAGAATGCGGCACAGAATACTTATCTTGCATATATGCCGCAGGGCGACTAGCTCTGAGCGTCGGGCGACCAGCTTTGAGCGTCGGGTGACCAGCCATAAGCACTGGCGAAGCACCCCAGCGTCTGGGCGACCGGAGATGCTTGAGCTTTTTATAAAGCAGGCCAACACTTCTACGCCGGACCTGCACGCATGTAGGGCTACCAGGAGAATGAGTAAACGCTACGTAGGGTGTATGCAAGGTAGACCCAAATAACGCGAGCCCCTGCATGGGATAGTCCCGGTCCGCTCTCTTTGGTTTCTAAGTCCTTGTGACCCTTTCGGAAATCGAACCACATACTGAAAGTGCCAAAGCGGCTGGCTTCAGAGGGGTATCAAAGCCGCCGGTGCTCGACGGTGACAGCCGGTGCTTCAGGGAGCCAACCCGAGGTGTACGAGCCGCGTTTGAGCACCGCGCCCAACTCGCCCCTGAATGCCCGTTCTAGTTGGACACAGACGCCGGGCGCCATCGTGGATCACCAAGGAATTAGCAAACATACGGGACCAGCGACATCCATGCGAAAAATAGCCACCCAGGGCACAGAAGGGGACGAAAGATGACAAAGCAAAAAGCCCTCTAGGCAATAGCTTTACCGACCGCCAGTAGCCGCCGACCAGCCGGGGGAAAGACTTTACCCCAAGGCTGATCAACGCGAACTACTAGGCACTTACAATTCTTTTCATCGGTAGAACTTCCGCAACAACTCTATGTTGTGGGAATTTGCTAGATCTTGGCCTTCCTTAGTGGCCAACCTGACCGCCGGGTCGAGATACTGAAACCACCTTAAAGGGGCCCTCCCACCAGGGAGACAACTTGTGCAACCCGGCATGCGTCTGAATTCTGCGCAAGACCAGGTCGCCCACTGCAGTGTTCTCTCGGAGACCCGGGTGGCATGGTATCGCCTGAGGCTTTGCTAATACCGGGCAGCGCGCAAAGCGGCCCGATCACGCACTTCTTCCAGGAGGTTGACCTCTTCTCGCCGGAGATCTTCTTGGCCTTCCTCGCTGAACGCCGAGACGCGCGGAGAACCGAGCGACAGCTCGGAGGGGAGAACAGCTTCCGCCCCATACACCAGGAAGAAAGGTGTCTCGCCAGTGGCTCGACTGGGCGTGGTGCGGCGACCACAACCTGTACCGGAGTTCTTCGTCCATCTCGCCCCGCCAGGAGCCGATCAAATGCCCTCGTCTTGAGGCCCTTTAGTACCAACGCATTGGCACGTTCCGCTTGCCCATTACTCCTGGGGTGAGCCACCGAAGCAAAACATACTTTGGTGCCCATTTCGTCGCAGAACTCCAGAAAAGTCGCACTGGTGAACTGAGTCCCGTTGTCGGTGATGATACGGTTGGCGACTCCAAAGAGGGTGAAGATCTCGTGGATGAACTTGATAGCAACGGCTGCCATAATGGCGCGCACTGCTTCGGCTTCAACCCACTTGGTGAATTTGTCGATGGCGATGAAGAGATGGGTGAAGCCCCCTATGGCTCGCGGGAACGGGCCTAGGATATCCAGCCTCCAGACCGCGGATGGCCATGAGAGCGGGATGGTTTGCAGGGCTTGGGCTGGTTGGTGGATCTGCCTGGCGAAGAACTGACAAGCTTCGCATTTCCTCACCAGCTCGCAAGCATCCTGGAGGGCAGTAGGCCAATAAAATCCTTGGCGGAACGCTTTGCCAACTAGCGTTCGGCCGGACATTTGGCTCCCGCACACGCCTCCATGGATATCAGAGAGCAGGCTGCTCCCCTCTTCTCGAGTGATGCACTTCAGTAGAACTCCGTTCCTACTCCAGCGGTACAGGTCCCCACCTACCAGAGTGTAGAACTTGGCCTTGCATGCAATCTTCTCAACTGAGGCATCATCGTCGGGGATCACTTGGTCACGCAGGAAGGCTAGGATCGGATCCATCCACCGACCTTCCTGGCCAAGCGTGGCAAACACTCAGTGCCCGCCCGGGTACTCCGTTGGGCCGAGCTTTTCCCCTAGTGTTGCGTCGGCAGCACCGCCGTCTTCCCTCCCGGACCTGGGGGCTGTGGCGGGCATGCTGCCTTCCCTCCCTGGACTGGAGGCTACGGTAGCGGCACCGCCTTCCCCGCCTAAGCTGGAGGCGGCAACAACCGTGCTGTCGTCCCACCCTGAACTGGGGGCTGCGACAGCGACACCATCATCCCCACCTGAGCCGGGGGCTGCGATGGACGGTCGCGATAGTCTTTCTTCGAAAACCCTGACCGGAACAGAAGCTTTTGAGGACGCAAGCTGTGAAAGCCCGTCCACAAGGTGGTTGTCACGTCGAGGGAAATGAACATACCCCAATCCTTCAAAGCGGCGCTCCATTTTTCGGACCTCCGCCAAGTACGCCGCCATGGTGGGATCAGAACACTGGAACTCCTTCCGCGCCTGGTTGATGACTAGCAGGGAGTCACCCTTGACTTGGAGATGCCGGATGCCCAGGGCCAAAGCGATGCGCAGCCCTGCCAGCAAGCCTTCATATTCAGCTATGTTGTTTGTGGCCTTGAAGTCGAGGGCGACCACATACTGGAGGATGTCACCGGTCGAAGAAACCAGGACAACCCCAGCCCCCGCGCCTTCCAGTCTAAATGAGCCATCAAAGAATAGAGTCCAGGGAGAAGGCGCGGGCGCTTCTTCACCCTAGGAGTGGCCGGAGTCCACTCGGCGACGAATTCCGCCAACTTCTGGCTCTTGATGGCAGTGCGGGGCACAAACTTGATGTTGAACTCCCCCAGCTCCACTGACCATTTAGCAATTTGGCCTTCCGCCTCACGGTTGTGGAGGATTTCTCGTAGAGGGTAAGCCGTGACAACGGTGATTTCTTGCCCTTGGAAATAATGCCGCAGCTTTCTAGACGCCACCAAGACCGCATACAGCATCTTCTGAGCTTGCGGGTATCGAGTCTCCGCTTCAGGCAAAGACCTTGTCGATGTAGTAGACCGGCTCGACACCTTCCTCTCTCAAGAACCAAGACCTGTAGCCACCACCTTAGGAGTGGCAGCAATGTACAACAACAATGGTTCACCCTGCGCTGGGGAGACTAACACCGGGGGAGAGGTGAGGTATTGCTTCAAGTCTTCAAATGCCTTCTGGGCTTCTTCAGTCCACTCGAAGTGGTTGGTCTTCTTCAACAGCTTGAACAGAGGCAAGCTTCTTTCTCCGAACCGGGCAATGAACCGCCCTAGAGAGGCCAGGTGACCGACCAGGCACTGGACCTGCTTAAGTCGCACTGGCGGCTTCATGTGCTCGATGGCCGCTATCTTGTCGGGATTGGCCTCAATCCCCCGGTTGGACACCAGGAAACCCAGCAGCTTGCCGGAGGGCACACCGAACACGTATATTTCAGGATTGAGCTTCAAGCCATTCTTCCGGAGGTTAGCAAAGGTTTCCTCTAGGTCTTGGATCAGTTCTTCACTCTTTTTTATCTTCACAACCAAGTCATCAATGTAGACCTCAAGATTTCGCCCTATCTGGGGGCAGAAAGTAATATGCATGGCACGTTGGTAAGTAGAACCAGCATTCTTTAAACCAAAAGCCATTCTTACATAACAGTAAACACCCGTAGGGGTTACAAAAGCAGTCTTCTCTTCATCTTCAAGCGCTATGCTAATCTGGTGGTACCCGGAGTACGCATCCAAGAAGCACAGCAGTTCACACCCGGCAGTGGAGTCAATGATGAGGTCGACTCGCGGCAGGGGGTAAGGATCCTTCGGACAGGCCTTGTTGAGGTCGGTGAAGTCGACACACATGCACCATTTCCCGTTGGACTTCTTGACAAGCACAGGGTTGGCAAGCCACTCAGGATGAGAGACTTCCCTGAAAAGCCCTGCGCGCAGCAGCTTTTCTACCTCCTCTCGAATGGCATCTTGCCGCTCCGGGGTCACGGTCACGGCGGTTGCGCTTTTACGGCGCGGGGTCATCACTCTCACGCCAGGCCAAGACCTGCTGGTCTCTCCGCCTCGCGCTTTACGCTTCTTGTTTATGTGGTCGAACCCTTCGAGGTCCGGCCTGCGTCCTTGCATTAGCCACCCCCGGGCCGAGATCTCGCCTCGCCTGCGGGTCTGCGCGACACTTATGTGCGAGGGAGAAGAGCTCGAGGTGGTGCCGATGGTACGGTGGCCATCTTCTCCTTCATCTTATGGGTCGCAGACGCTTCTTTGAAGGCGATGATGACCGATTGTTCGAGATGTGGGGATCGTGTTGCGGCGAAGGGCAAAACCATCGGATGAAGTCGCAAGAATGACCCCCTTCTCTTGCTCCAGAGCGTGGAGGTCATCCTCCACGCTGGTTGCGGCGAATGAACCTTGAAAGTTGGCGACGAAGAGGCCGCACAACTCCCCCACGAGTGCATCGACCCTCGCGGAGGTTTAACGACCAAGAACGAAAGCGAGCCCGCCAAGGCCGCCGGAGGTAGTTGGCCATGATCTTTTCAGACCCGCCAGCTGCTCGCACCATCGTGGTATAGATTTGCAAGAACTCCTCTGGGTTGGTGGTGCCGTCGTACTTCTCTATGGACGCCGGGCGGAACCTGTCGGGCCACGCCACGCGGCGCAGCCGTCGGGAGAACGCCTGGTACCCGACGCCATAGAGGGAGCCCAGCCACTCACCGGATGCCCGATCCGGAGATCGTCCTTGGCAGCGCGGGGCTTGGCTCCCTATAGAGTCGGAGGAGTGAACCTCCTCCTAGGTCCGAGAGTGAGAGCCATGAGAGGGACTCTCACCGTCAGAGACTACCTGCTTCCCGCGGCAGCGCTCCTGGACTGGATGGCGCGGCA
This sequence comes from Guadua angustifolia, assembly GCA_036346375.1. Lineage (NCBI taxonomy): Eukaryota > Viridiplantae > Streptophyta > Magnoliopsida > Poales > Poaceae > Guadua > Guadua angustifolia. The sequence goes on from JAYEVE010001088.1 coordinate 70,417, forward strand.
GGCGGCCACGGAGGTCATCGCCGTGCCGGCGGCGGCTTTCATCAAGATGAGCCCTGAGGTCCCCACGGTCCCTTGCAGAACCGGGACCGGCGCTGCGCGTGCCCTTCCTTCGACTCCGGCCCGCCTGGCCAGAGCTTTTTTCATTAGGGCGACTGGATGCCTGAGTGTGCTCTGCATGTGCCCCAGGCAACGGGGCACCAACGGTACCAGGCCGGTCGGGGAGCCCTACCCGAAGTTGGGCCGCATCCACGAGACCGGCAATGCTCCGCAGCCACGGAGTGGCCGGGGAGTCTCCTGCGAGTTCCACTGGAGGGTGGTCCAAGAGGAGACGAACTGCATGCAGGTTCTGGGCAGGGGTGGTTGCCTGCATGGCCAGCCGGCGTCGCACAGGGTGCCCCACCGCTTCCAAAGGAGCCACGCTGCCACCCTGCAGGGGCGGGGTGAGACGATCCTGCATCGCTCGCCCCCGCCGCTCCTTGATGCTGAGAACCCGCCATCTCCAGATGCACGGGCCTGCTTCCAAATCACGAGCACCGAAATCCGCCGGGGAGTTAGCCGGGAAACCAACCACTAGCCCCTACTTGCTACGCTCGCCGGCCAGATTCCATCGACAGCCCGAGTCTACAGACCGGGTTTGGTTCAGTAGGAGGGCGTCTTCGCGGCTAGCAAACCCTAACGGATGAAAACCCTAGGAACTCCCACACGAAGGACTCCGGAATCTATGAACTAAGATGACACGCGGATTTTACCCAGGTTCAGGCCCCCCAGCCTAGGGTAATAGCCTTACTTCCTGCTAGATTGCTTATTGAGTGTTTGAAGCAAGTACAGAGCTTTTGGAGTTACAAGTTCTTCCTTAGGCTCTACTGCTTGAACTCTTGATGCCTCCTCCCCCCTCCCCATGCACCCGAGGGCCCTTATATAGGCCAGGCTAACGGGGGTAGGTAAAAGGGGGGTCATCATGCTGATCTTCATACATTTATTACTCCTTCCCGTGCTGTCCCGTTCCGCCAGCCTCATTAAATGCTGACGCATGGCTTCACCCGGTCCGCTCGGTATGTGACCCGTTTGTGACGGGTAGGTGAGAGGCGTCAGAGGAATGGGCTTGTAGCAGAAATCCTTGCAGTTGATAAATATGACACGGCAGGCCTGCCGCCTGGCACAGTACGATAGGGGAAGGAGACTTCGAGGTGAAGCCACCCCGCACCACCTTTTTGCCTTGCGGCGGGGCGAGCAGGGCGTCCTCGCCCACCTGCTCACCGGACGCCACGTGAGCAAGACTGCCGGTGGGCGTCTTTCGCCGCCGTCCGCCAAAGCCGCCACGTGGATCGGGCGCTAAGCGGCGCAGCGTCTCGCCCGCCACTCGCCGCCGGACGCCACGTGGGCGGATTGCGGGCGGGCGTGTTCGCCGCTCGTCGCCGGCCGCCACGTGGATCGGGCGCCGGCGGGTAAGCGTCTCGCGCATGATTTCGCCGGACGCCACGTGGGCGGCACTGCGGCGGGCGCGTTTCGCCGCTTCGTTCGCCAAAGCCGCCACGTGATCTGGTCACTGGCGAAGTGGCATCTCGCCGCTGCCGCCGGACGCCACGTGGATCGGGCGCTGGCGGCTGGGCGTCTCGCCGCCTTTGCTCGCCGGACGCCACGTGGGCGGCACTGGCCGGGCGAGGCGTGCCGCCAAAGCCGCCACGTGGGATCGGGCGCCGGCGCAGCAGGCGCCTCGCCACTGCCGCCGGACGCCACGTGGAATGGCTTTGTGCGTCGGAGAGGGTACCCCAGCGTAGAGTACACTGACACATATCATTGACAAGTGGCTCAAGATAAACATCCATATCAGCCCCCGGTGCCTTAGGACCTGGAATTACTTGAGAGAGGATAAAATTTGTTTGCTTCATACACATCCAAGGTGGCAGATTGTATGGAATCAAAATAACGGGCCAAATGCTATAAGTTGAATTGTAGGTCCTAAAAGGACTAAAGCAATCACTAGCCACAGCAAGTCTAAGATTTCGACTATCGAGGCAAACTCTGGATATGTAGAGTCAAAATCCTTTCAAAAAGAAGCATATGTTGGATGCCTAAGCAAACCATCTTTCGTGCGTTCTTCATCATGCCACCTTGCATCAGCCGCTGTTTTGGAGGACATAAAGTACCTTTGAAACCTTTTCTTTATTGGAAAGTACCGAAGTACTTTCATAGGAACTCTATGCACACGTTTTCCATTAGGACTTTTCTTTTCTGATTTCCACCTTGAAGTGTTGCACTTTGGACAAACATTTTTCTTTTCATGCTCTTTCCAAAACAATACACAATCATTATCACAAGCATGAATATTGGTGTACCCAAGACCAAGGCATTTTACTATATTTTTGGCTGCATTGAAGTTTTAGGAAGTAATGACCCTTCAGGTAAAACATTCTTAAGTAACTCTAGTAGCATGTCAAAACTTTTATCACTCCACCCCCCAAGAAATTTTATATGCAGCAATCTAATGATGAAACGAAGCTTTGAAAAGTTTCTACAGCCTGGGTACAATTCTTTGCCAGCATCTTCTACCAACCTATAGAAGGATTCCATATCCTCATCATGCTGCTCTTCATTCCCTTCTAAGTCACCCATGTCATCTAAACCCCCAGCTAAGTCTCGAAGTAAATCAGAGATGTCATCTTCTTCATTTAACTTTTGTACTTCTACTCTGTCAGGCTACTGGATATTTGAAAAATAACTGGAGCTTGGTTCTCCATGGTTCAACCAAGTTGTGTACCATTCAGTAAACCCCTCACAAATTAAATGCTCACGAACTAAATCACTGGCTCTCCAACAACAGTTTTTCCATACCTTGCACGGGCATAATATCTTTCTTCCTTTAGCTGAATTACGAAAAGTGAACTCCAAAAAATTGTCAACTCCTTTTATATATTCATCAAGATGCCTAGGCATATCCATCCAATTTTATCCATGATGCACTTTGTGTAACTTGAGTCTAAATATTAAAATATATGAGCAAACACACCTAGATAGCAACACAAAACCTCAGATATGTCTCATTTATGCACATTCAAACAACAAACTGAATTTATAGCACATAGATTACTTCTGAACTCGAACCAAAGACCGTAAGAAAACAAACATACCAATCACTAGCTATCCGATGAAGATGAGAATGTTGTCCAAGAAATGTTGATCCTTCAACCCTCGGTCCTCCCCTCTCTGAAATTAACACCGACAACCTCAAAGCACAACTCCAACAAATCAAACATCAATTTAACTATTTATAGAACCAAATTAGCAAATACTAATCAAACATCCATTTCATGTTATATTACTATTGCAGCCATCAAGCATTGCAAGTGCTCCTCATATCTATCGAATGGTTAAGCAAAGATTAGTGGGGTATTACCTAATGGGACTCACAAAACCAAAGATATCTGTACATTGGAGAATTAAGAGCTTCAAGAATGTTACAAGTGGCTAAGAATTTTGTTCACTATGGTGTTTCTTACCTGCTTATGGGAATCTCTGGTTCTGTGATGAGGTCTGCACAAGAAATAGATGAGAACGACGGTTGGGCTCACCAGCTCGGGTCTAGGGTTGCACTGCCAGAGATTAAATAAAATTAGCCAATCAATCATATGTGAAATGCATAATAATTTAATCACCTCGCATAATTAGCTCATTAAATTGTAGATTTGCACTCTAGAACACCCGACCACACAAGAGGCAAATAACAATTCATAGTGACAAAACAATCTGACAAATCAAAATGCAGACCACACCACCAGCAGGTGCTCGGTGCTCTCTCTATTCTTTCTTGGCATTTCTCTCACAAATTAAAATACTGAAGCACCACAAGGGTAGTTTACGCTTACACAACCAGTTGTGTAGTTTCAACCGTTCTCAAACTATTACAACTTGCAGATACTAATACTGAGCAATACTAAAAAAGGTTCCTCAGCACTTAAGTACAGAAATAAACATCTAACACAGAGATAGAGAGAGACTCACCAAGTTGTTGAGTCGGACGTCCGTTCTTCAAGAGACTCTGTGTTGGACCAGCAACCTACGCGCGAGGGGGATTTTGGACGCCTGCAGTGGAGGTCGATGGAGAGCCTCGAGGTCACACCGGATGAGTGGAGTGGAGGCACGACGCAACGGGGCTTGACGCACGCCTACAATGGAGGCTGATGAAGAGCCTTGAGGCCACACTAGATGGACGGAGCGGAGGCATGAGGCGATGGGGCTCGACGCCGGGATGCACGGCCGGCGCGGATGCGGGTCGGTGAAGATGCGCGCATGGCCGGCCGCCGGGGCTCGACGTCGGGATGGACGGCCGGCATGATGCTGGCGGTGAAGATGCTCGCTGGCCGCCGCCGGGCTCGATGCCGCGGTGAAGATGCGCTTAGCGGCAGCGGTGGGGGCAAGACGAGGCGACGAGCGCTGGGGCGGCAGCTGGGGCTCGACATGGCTTCGAGCGCAGGGGCGGCGGCTGGGGCTCGATGCGGCTTCGAGCGCAGTGGTGGCGGTGGTGCTGGACGGTTGTGGCTGCCAATTGGGGATTTTTCTTTCTAGGTTATGTTGTTGCGATGCTGTGTGAAGGGAGTCCACAAGAGGATAAGGCCTGGCGGCTAAAACTTTAGACTCTCCCGCGTTCGCTGTGGCTGGCGCGCCAATTGCAATTTGGTCCTTTCTTTTCGCTAGCTAGTCCGTACACACCGATTCGCCAACTTATTAGTAGTAGTTCAACTAGGCTACGCCGACAGATAAACTGTCTACTATTTTTGGCCAACACATTATCAGCCAAAATAAAAATGCCGACACATAACATGTTGCTCTATTATACAATTGCCGATAGGCGAGGTGATAGTAAAAGGTCTGATTATTGCCCACAGATTATATGTCGCCAATATTAACCTTTTGCCAACAGTTCACAGTGGCCAAAAGTGTGCCATGGTGTAGTGTTTATAGGTGTCTAACGATGACTACATCCGAATGTCACGCCCTTATGTGTCCTCGCGTGGCAGCAACTATCCCTTAATTCTCGCCACGCGGCGTCGTGGATGTGATGGGCCCGAATCGTGGCGTAACGGCTATCACAGCAGCCGCCACATTGCCTTTATAACCCGAGCATAACCTTTAGGGCATGCTCGGGGATCTTCCTTGGTCGTGGCTGACCTCGGCCGCCATACCGAGCAACCATGCTCGGAAGACTAAGCCGCATGCTCGTGGATGGGTATGGTCAGCAGTCGGTCCGCCCGAGGATCTTCCTTTGGGATGATCTTAAAGAGAAGCATGGTCGGCCGAAGAAAAGCTGCCGAGGCTTGATGGTCCTCATGGTAATTTATCCAATCCCAGACAGCTAGCCTCCGAGGTTCAAGTGGAAGAACCACTTGCTAGGGGCCTTCCTCTTGAGCCTTTAGACTCATAGGGGGGATTGGGATCTCGTGGTGAAATACTACCTTGGAATGGGGCTGAAATCCTGCGGCGAAGCACTGCCGCAACATCCGAGCAACCCTAGCTCGGGAATGGAATTAAAATCCCGCAGCGAAGCGCTACCGCGACACCCGAGCAACCCTTGCTCGCAAGCGACCATGCCCTGGTATGACCGAGCATCTCGCTTTGGGCTCGACCAAAACGGGGCTTGGGAACGGAAGCGAAAGGTCACAATGGTTCCTTCTTCGCGAAGCCTCGCGGGTATGGTTCTGACAGTTTTTGGAAAGCATGCCTCTTCTTCACCGAAGATGCCCGAGAGAAGCCTTGCAGACCCTCAGGGGGAGGACGTCGCCAAGATCTTCCGAGACAACCTCTGCATGCGTCTTGGTCGGGTAAGCATACTTCCTTCCTTGTCGTGGTAGCTTCTTCTTCTGAGTCTGGGGGGAGACGTTAAGGTTCCTCTGCTTGCAGGTTCTTCAGAAGACTATGAAGGACTTCAACCTGGCGACGGTCCCTCCCGAAGTCTTGGTCCAGCTACGCGCCGAGCAGGATGCCCAAATAGCCGAGCTTAAGCAGCGGTTGGACGACCTCAAGGCCAGGGACCCACTGATCTTGGAGCAGTGCCGCTAGGCCGAAGAAAACGCCACCAAGAACAGGGAGGTGATTTCCAAGCTTGAGCTAGAGCTCGAGCAAGAGAAACAGCACTCCCAAGCTCTTGAGTTGAAGGTGGTCGGCCCAGGCGGGATCTGGCGGAGGCCACCAAACTTGCGGACCAAGGCAAGGAGGAGATTGAGCAGCTTCGCCAAGAAGCCCGTGAGGGACGGGAAGCCCAGCGGAAGGTGATTGACCTCGAGGCCAAGCTCGACGAGATGCGGCAAAAGCTTTCTGCGGCGCTTAGAGGAGCAAGGCCCGGGAACTAGCCTCCTTGTCTTAGGTCTGCATGGGGAAAACTCCTTTTTTGTACTCGTTAATGCCGTGAATGAAGAATGATTCTTCCCCGGGTTTTTCTTTTAGTTTTGTGTCTTTGTCGCTTTGGCATTCTTCTGGTGATCATCTGCAAGAAACAAACAGCAGATGAACATGCGAAAGATAGGCAAATAGAAGTGCAACATGGGCAACACAGGCCCGGAAGATAGACAAAATAGAAATGCGAGTCAGAATGAAGCCAGCGCATTAAAAATACGTTAGGGTGGTAGCTCGCTCCTACTAAGCCCCGCTGCGAATGAAGGTCATGCACCTAGGTTGCGAGCACGAGCTCGTCCGCAGGAGAGTTAGGAAGACACGCTTTGTTCCCCGACCAAGCCACCAACTTCTCTGAGTTGCGAGCATGGGCTAGGTCGGCAAAGGAAAACGTGCCCGGCCTTAATTTCCTTAGCGCCTTGGACACATACCCCTATTTTGCGAGCATGGTCATGGCGAGGAAGAATGTGCAGTTACTCGACAGAGTGCGCGACAACCAAGCACGTGCAAATCAAACTAAGGTTCTGGACAGGCTGAGAGGGTGTCTGTTCTCGATTGCGATCATGCAGCGAAGAACTACTGCGGATAATAATCGACTTACAAAGGCGGGCACTTTCGACGGCAAGACTGGTGGTGCCTGCTGTGGTGCTTTGAGCATTCTTGCGTATGTTAACCAAGTTTTTTAGGATAAGGACATTCGAAATGATCGCTGCTGCTCGATGCGCTCGTTCTGTTGCCAAGATCGTGATGAAAAAGTATGCCCTTGTGTGAGACTGAGTCGGCTTACAGACGGTAGTGACAGAAAAAGGGACTAGCAGGTCACGAGAGAACTCGTATAATCTTATCCCGAGCGTGGATCGGATGCCCAGGGGAACTAAACACAGATCAAATGCCTAGTGGGAAGGTAACTAGCAGATTGTGAATGAAACCACACTGCCGCATCCCATGCGTTGATCATACGCACAGGGGAACTAGACATGGATCAGATATCTAGCAGGAAGGTAGCCAGCAGATTGTGGATGAAACCACACTGCCGCATCCCATGCATTGATCAAATGCATAGGGAAACTAGACATAGATCAGATGTCTAGGTATTGATTGGTCATGAGAGGACTCATGCCATCACGTCCCCAACATGGATCAAATGCTCGAGGAACTGACAGTCGAGATATGCTTGAACTACCGCATCCTGAACATGGATCAAACGTCCAAGGAAACTAGACATGCGGGCTATGGGAGGACTCATGCCATCGCATATGGGCAAACCTTGGCGCGGAATAGCATAAGTGCTCAAACGTAATGCTTTCTTGTGGGAATTTAAACGCGTCCCCGAGCGAAGAACGTGCTCGGAACGTTTGATCGGTACGGACCCGAACGGAACTCTTGATCGGGCAAGGGGATGAAACTCATGCCTAAGCGAAGAACGTGCTTGGTGCAAATTAGAAACGATTCCTGAAAACATAAAAGTAAATGCAGGTTTAGACAAAGAATTTGCACAGCTGGTCGATATTCCAAGAGCTTGCGAGCACCCGACCATCGCCCATCGCCAAGCGGGCGGGCTACCGTGACGACCGTGAATGGATCTTCCCATCCGGAGGAGAGCTTATCGGTTTTTTGACGCACCTCGTATTCGACGTAGGGCAAGGTCGCCACATGCAAGGCCCTTGGCCGAATTGACTTAGTCGCGTGCCTACGAAGAGATTGCAGGTAGACGGCAGATCGCGGCAACTCTCTTTCGTGCGTTTCTTTTAGCGAGGTCGAGGTCGAGCAGGCGCTCGAGCTCCTGGTCGGGCCCACGACTAGAGGGAACCTTTCAGGCTTGATCATTCCAAAGGGGGCGATCGTCTTTGGAGAGGTTAATAGGCAGCTCGGACCACCTGAGCTGCTGCACGGGAGGCTTGCCCTGGGCTACGTGGCGCACCTCCCGCGCCGCCTCCTCCAAGTCCCCGTGAGACTTGCAGGTGGAGGAGCCCCCGAATATAACTGCAATATGATTGCGAGGCTCCTAGTACTCCATATCTTCATTGCTTCCGACATCGGGCCCTTTTTCTCTTTTCCTTACCGTTCTCTTCTTGCTTTGGGAGCGTGGGCATAGGCCTCTTACCGCTGTGGAACTGCTTTAGGCGGAATGGCCAAGTCCTACAATTGCGGAGGTCATGCCCGCGCGCCTGATGAAGCGGGCAGAAACGATCACTTGGTGGCACGCCTTGGCCACCACGACCTTGGTTGGAGCGCCTGTGCTCGCTGTGCCGCTGAGGCGGGCGCCCCCTGCCCCTCCCGCACTGCTGTGGTTCTGGAGCCTGAGGTGGGTTACTACCGCGACGACCTCTGATGCGGGGGCCGAGGTGAGTGAATACTCCCCCGTGTCGGCATGGCGGAGGCTGCTCCGAGGTCGAGAACTCAGCGTGCCCGCGACTAGACTGAGCATACATCTGACCCTACGACGCAACTCGGGAACCACTCTGAGTATCATTGCAGTGCTTGTCAAGCTTCTTGTGGCCCTCCCAGGTAGAACCCCGGGGGCCATCATACCTGGAGCGAACAGGAAAACGGGGTTTAGCGTCCCGGGGAATACTCCAAGCTTCCCTGCCACTCGGGGACCCTGAGAGCCTTATGTCGGCGGTGAGCTTCTCTAGATTCTCGGCTACGGCTGCGCCCATCGCCTCCAGGTTCACCTGATCAGGAAAATCCCAGAAGCCGCGCACAACCATCTCCATAGCCTACAACCTTACAATACTCTGCGGGGCGGAAAGGGGCGATCTTATTTGGCGGGCGCGCGCATGCTCCGGGGAGCGGAGCCCACGAAAGCTTCTGCGATTCGAAGGTCCAACCCTGGCGCCCGTCTCTTCACGAGCCTGACAACAGATACTTGCTAGGGTTCTCCCGAGGGAATCTTCGAGACGGTTCTTGGTGGCTTCGTAGCGACGACGACGCGCAGCTCCCGAGGATTCCACCTCAGGAGTTTCCGCCTCTCCCACCATATTGACGTCGCGAGAGCATGGAGATCGTGAGAACGACATCATGGAGTCTTTTTGCGATGAGGTTTCGCAATCGAGCTCAGGATGGTCGGGTATATCCATTCCATCATAAAGGCTGTTATCTTCCTCATCATCCGCGAGGGTAACCTGCTGCAAGCGGAGGAAACGCTCTCACGCTGCAGCGACTGGGGAAAGGCTCTCGAGCTCTGTGTGACCTTCTGGATCAGTTACAACTACCACGCCTCCACTGGCGTAGTACATATATATCATCGTCTTCTACGTCGTCAAAGACACAAAGGTCTTGACCGTCTTGGGAATTCGGTATCTTCAGGGATTCTCCACGAAAAGGAATCTCCAGTCGATCCCCACGGACGGCGCCAGCTGTCGGCGCTTGGGGAACAGGCCCCTCGCCGAGCTTACTTGTTGATTGAGGGATCAACCGAGCCCCTTTTTCCACAGAGGGCCAGCGTCCGAAGAAGGCCGTGCAAGGAGGTCGAACTACCGAAGAGGGAGGCGAACAAGAGGATTTTTATACTGGTTCGGGCCTCTTACGATCGAGATAACAACCCTACATTCAGTGTTTCTTTGCTTGTTACCTGGGTGCTTACAAGGGCCTAGCAGGACTTAACTTTACATATGCCTGATTACAAAAGAGTATGGATATTACTACGCTCGTACATGCCTCCTCTAAGATAGTGTGTGTTCTGTCTCTTCTGTCCCCCTTATTGGCGTGTTCTGAAGAGGTATTTATAGGTGTCTAACGATGACTACATCCGAATGTCACGCCCTTACATATCCTCGCGTGGCAGCAACTATCCCTTAATTCTCGCCACGCGACGTCGTGGATGTGATGGGCCCGAATCGTGTTGTAACAGCTATTGCAGTAGCCACCACGTTGCCTTTATAACCCGAGCATGACCTTCGAGGCATACTCGGGGATCTTCCTTGGACGTGGCCGACCTCGGCCGCCATCCCGAGCAACCATGCTCGGAAGACTAAGCCGCATGCTCGTGGATGGGTATGGTCAGCAGCCGGTCCGCCCGAGGATCTTCCTTTGGGATGATTTTAAAGAGAAGCATGGTCGGCTGAAGAAGGGCTGCCGGGGCTTGATGGTCCTCATGGTAATTTATCCAATCCCTAACACTAGTCTTTTACTCATCGGATCAACCTTTAATCTAGTCAATTACTCATCACACAAAGGTATCGACCTCCACATGGTCTTTCAGTCTCCCCCTTGATGACTATATTGACAAACACACAAAAAAGGCATAAAATGAGTTTGAGCAAAGAAAGCATTTTGATTTCTAGACTGAAACTTAGAACACAGTGAAAACAACAGAGTCAGTAACAAAAAATTCCATTGTGCAATTTACTTTCCTAGCATTTTTAGTGTTTTGCTTTTGTGGTAAGGTTTGTATTATTGATTAGACTAAGATTGTCGATGCACTTAGTGAAATCTAGAGAATTTAGACTTTATTTGTTAAAATTGTAATTCTTGCATAGATAATTTAATTATTGCAACTAGAGTCGAAGAATTTAAAAACCTTCTATTCACTCCCCTCTAGTCGGTTATTTTTAATCCTACAAGAGGTAATGGTAGCATAGCTGTGTGCGGCGGCACAAGTTATGGGAGCGGCAGGATTTTGGGCAGTGGATTCTAGCTGTGTACGGAGCTCTCACTTGGTTGAAGTCTTGTGATTTTGACTGAGCACAGAAAGAACATGGCGGCAATTACTATGGTCGAAATGAGAGAAGGGAGGAGATCGGTGCTAAGATCAATGGAGAAGAAGCTAGGGGCGCTAGGGCCAGGCAGTAATGGTAGTGCAGGGTTCACACGGCACGGACGAAGTGCTGTTCATTTGCATAGCAACAAAATCATTGGTGATTACTTGCCGCAGCAGGGATTGGCAAGGCTCGGGCAAGCACTACTCTGCATCGCCTCATCGCGACCCCCATCACTGCGGGTAGGTCCGAGGCGGCGGTGATAATATTATCACCGCCAGCCCAAATTCAACGGCAAGAAGGATAATATTATCACCGCCCGATTCAAACTTCAATCGGCAGTGATAAGAATAGTTTCAATTTCTCGCAGCAATGGAGGTAATATCATTGCCGGTTTAATAGAGAACCGGCAGTGATAAGAAGATATTACTGCCGGTTTATATGTAAAACCGGTAGTGATTTATTATTGCGGTTCTATAGTAAAACCGCGGTGATAAGACCATTTTCACCGCGGTTTTACTAGAACCGATAAAGTGATATTATCGTTCCCCATTATTAGTTCGGCATGTAACATAATAAACATTGTAATTTATCTCGCATGTAACATATGAAAGCATAATTAGTTAAAAAAGCAGAACATATGAAAGCAAATTTGTAATTTGCGGGATATGTATTAATTAAAATAACATTTACAAAGCATAATTTGTTCAAGATTACATATTTAGTCCTAATTATAATAGTCTAATGGCGCCAAGCCCTATATCCAAAACTCGCGTAAATCGTCATCCTCCTCCTCGTCGCCGAGCCGCCGCTTGATGTGCGGTGGTGCTCGTCCTCCTTCTCATCCGAATCCGATTCGGTGGCGGAGTTGGTCTTGCCCCAACGCCGCATTCGCCGCCGTCGCCGTTGCCGTCTCATCGTTGTCGTCGTCCTCCTCCTCCTTTGCCTCCTCTTCCTCCTCCTCCGCCTCCACCTCCTCCTCCTTCTCCTCCTTCAGAGCGACGGATCGGTGGGGCTCACCAACTGCGTGCGCTTCTTAGGGGTGCCATTGTTGCAACAAAAGTGGATTGTGTGGGGCTGCAACAAGAGTGGATTGTGTGGATTGTGACAAGAGTGGATTGGATGCAACAATCTGGCATTATATAGAGGCGAATGGGAAGGGCAACATTGGCGAGAGGAATGTGAAGCGCAATGGTTGGCGCGGCAGAGAACCGCAAGCGACGGTTGGTCGGCACGGAGTTGAACGTTGAGTATCTTTGCGGTTTGTATTACCAACCGAAGTGATAATCGACTATCATCGCCGGTTAATACCTATAGCCGGAAGTGATATATTCTCGCGGTTTAATTTATAGCCGGCGGTGATATTTAAATTTTCTTGCCGGTTCGTATATTCAACGGCGGTGATATGTATTTTCCGCATAACGCAATTTTCCTCGTAGTATGACCTTATCACTGCCGGTTACGCATGTAACCGGCAGTGATAAGGTATATTTCCGTAATATGACCTTATCATCGCGGTTCTTGGCGAGCCGCGATGATAAGCTATTTATATAGCAATCTTCACCGACCGACGCATTTCCCCGGCCGAGCAGAAGAGAGAGCGCTCTTTGCTCGGGTGTATTTTTCCTGGAGAGGTGCTGCCGAAATTTGGTGTCAGTATTTTGTTCATATTTTTCATCGAATCGACATCTTCTCCAACCGAGCAAAACAAAGAGGAGCTGTATTATCTTGGGGAGTTGCTTCTGAAAAATTGTATTAAAATTTTTCGAGGTTACTGACTTGATGTATGTTATATTTGTCGTAAAATTTTACTTTACTGAGTGCTATAGATGTTGATAATTGCTGATTGTACGGTGTGAACAGTTTATGTCGGTACTGCTCAAATTAAGATCTAGCTAAATTATTGAATAAATTATAATTCATATTGTAGCTAAATTAATGAATAAATTATAATTCATTGCCGATTTTTAATAGTAAAGATTGCTAGATGATCAATTATAAATAGTGAGAATTGCTAGTTGAATATTTAAATAATGGGAAATGGTAGATGGATTTTGCAATAATGAAAGTTGGAACATAAATAATTATTTAGAAATATATCCTTATATTCAATTATATGCTTGTTAATTTGTTGTAGATTAATTTAATTTAATAGCTAGCGCTACATAACAAAATGAAATGAAGAAATCTTTCAAATAATTAAAAATGCTAGATGGATATTTGAATTGTGAAAAAGGTTTGATGTATTATATAGGCAAAATTGCTAGATGTATTTGTAAAACTAATCATTTACAATTATATATTGTTATTTGCAGAAATTCATATCCATTTTAGTGATGTAGTGGATGTTTAAGTAATAAAATTGCTAGATGGACAATTATGCATAATTGTAATTAATTTAATTAATGAAAATTTGTTATATGGATTTTAATAGTAAAGATTGCTAGATGATCAATTATAAATAGTGAGAATTGCTAGTTGAATATTTAAATAATGGGAAATGGTAGATGGATTTTGCAATAATGAAAGTTGGAACATAAATAATTATTTAGAAATATATCCTTATATTCAATTATATGCTTGTTAATTTGTTGTAGATTAATTTAATTTAATAGCTAGCGCTACATAACAAAATGAAATGAAGAAATCTTCTAAATAATTAAAAATGCTAGATGGATATTTGAATAGTGAAAAAGGTTTGATGTATTATATAGGCAAAATTGCTAGATGTATTTGTAAAACTAATCATTTACAATTATATTGTTATTTGCGATTATGTGCTTATAATGTGTTTATCGTTTTAATTAATTAGCAATGCATGACTACTATAAAGAATAAATTATTTTGATATCGTTTGTTCATATCTTGAAATGTAGTTTGATATAATTAATCGTAGATGGACCGAAGGTGGATGTATGACACGGACCGTCGTGGTGCGAGTTCTTTAATGGTGTGACTTGTTTTTCGAATGCGGTGCGGCACACAAGTCGAGAAACTGGCGGACTATATGTGTTGTCCATGCGTTGATTGCAAAAATGAGAAGATGTTTTGTAACATAGAGTCGATACGTGCACACTTGCTTCGAAGGGGTTTCAAGGCTGGCTATACCTGTTGGAGTGAGCACGGTGAAGATGATATTGTACATGAAGGGCAACACATTGATGAAGATGATATTGTACATGAAGGGCAACACATTGATGGAGATGACGGAGACAACGATATGATCATGCGGTGGAAGATGCGTTCGTTGATACCCACGAAGATGATCTAGATCAAATGCTGCGTGATGGGGAGGGGGACTTCACGAGTGAAAGGGAGTTTCAAAAGTTCCAGCGTATGGTAGAAGACTCTACAACGCCATTGTACCCGGGCTGCAAGGAGGAGCACAGAAAGCTGCATACCGTCTTTCACTTACTGCAGTTTGAAGGCAAGCAATGGTTGGTCCGATAAGAGCTTTATGGAGCTGTTATGTCTCTTGGGGACTTGCTTCCAGAGGGTAACGTGTTGCCTTCAACTACGGTACCAGGCCAAGCAGGTTGTCTGCCCGTTGGGACTGGAAGTACAAAGAATACACGCATGTCCAAACGATTGCATATTGTATCGCAATGAGTTTGCGTACATGGATGCTGTGTTGTTTGCAAAGCAAAGCGGTATAAGAACAACGACGCCGATATCGAGAACGAAGATGTCGGGTGAGGCGAAGAAGAAGAGGTGTCCCGTAAGGTGGTGTGGTATTTCCTATAATCCCCCGTCTGAAGCGATTGTTTGCGAACAAAAGGCATGCCCAATTGCTACGATGGCACGCCGAAGAGCGTAAGAAGGATGGAATGCTCAGACACCCTGCTGATTCTGTGCAATGGAGGAACATCGATAGAAAATATAAGAAGCGCTTTGCATATGATGTGAGGAATATAAGGTTCGGGTTGAGTACAGATGGGATGAATCCTTTTGGCAACATGAGTAGTCGTCACAGCACTTGGCCGGTGACTTTATGCATCTACAACCTTCCTCCTTGGCTTTGCATGAAGCGAAAGTACATTATGATGCCACTATTGATCCAAGGGCCGTGCAACCCGGCAATGATATCGATGTGTACCTCAAACCATTGGTTGAAGATCTTCTAATATTGTGGACCGATGGTGTATGGTATGGGATGAGTATAAAGAGAAAACTTTATCCTACGGGCATTATTGTTTGTAACCATTAATGATTATCCCGCTCTTGGCAACCTGTCGGGCCGACGACAAAAGGCTTCAACGGATCGCCCAAAGGCTCGGATGATACTGACTAGCCGGTGGTGAAGAACAAATAAAAATGGCTTACATGCGGCATCGTAGGTTCCTCCGTAAGGATCACCCATACCGCAATAATAAGAGAGCTTTTGACGGGACAAAGGAGACGCATTAGCTCAAGAATCGGTGGGAAACAGATATTTGCGCAGTAAAGGACCTTACAATTATTCACGGAAAGGGAGCGGCAAGAAGACATCTATTCCGACTTCCGGGATAAGGCTCCTTTGTGAAAAAAGAAATCAATATTTTGGATCCTACCTTATTGGCAAGACACGGAAGTTCGACACGCAATCGACGTCATGCACATAGAGAAGAACGTGTGTGATAGCTTGCTTGGTATCTTCTTGGACATACCGCAAAACGAAAGATACACTTCAAGCAAGGATGGACCTCGAAGATATGAAATCGAGGAAGGAGCTGCATCACGAAGAAATGGATCTGAGCAAAAAGTACCTTCCATGACTGCTACACTTTGAGCAAGAAAGAGAAAATTAGCGTTTGCGAATGCTTGCACGGAATCAAAGTTCCGTCTCGTTACTCTGCTAACATAAAGAAACTAGTCTCAATGAAAGACTTAAAATTAATTGGTATGAAGTCTCACGATTGCCACGTGATGATGACACAGATGCTTCCAATTGCAATTAGGGGTTACGCCAGAGAAAGTCCGAGACCCAATTATCAAGTTGTGTTCATTCTTCAACGCGATTTCACGAAGGCCATCGATCCATTAATACTAGACAAGCTGCAGAAGACGTGGTTCACACTGCATGCGGGCTTGAGATGTGTTTCCTCCATCTTTTTTGATATTATGGTCCATCTCATTGTTCACATTGTGAAAGAGATACGAATTCTTGGTCCCGTATTTCTACATCGATGTACCCTTCGAGATTCATGGGGTTATAAAGAAATATGTTTGTAACCAAATCGTAGGAAGGTCTGCATTGCCGATGGCTAGGGAACCGAGGAGGTCATTGAGTTCTGCGTCGATTATATGGATCTCAAACCGATTGGTGTGCATGTATCTCGGCATGAGGGAAGGCTACAGGGGAAAGGGACACTAGGCGAGAAATCAGTACGTACTAGCAATCTAGCTGCATTTACACAAGCACATTTCGCAGTTTTGGGACAATCAGTTGTGGTGGCCCCATATGTCGACATGCACAAGAACTAGCTAATAAATTTGAGTATCTCCTATTAATGCAAATGATATTTCTAGCTAATAAATTTGAGGCGCTCACTGTACTTCCATATTTTTCTTATGGCTTTGTTGATATGTTTCACCCCTATTGATAGATATCCTATATTTGGTTGTTGCTTTTGGTTGTTTGGTAACATTTCCTTGAATAAGATGAAGGATGATTCTATGCTAGATGAGCTTACAAAAAACAATTAGATTTACATCCTTGAAAGACCTACTTATGGACTTATAGTACACCATTCCCGAGTGTGCAATGTGCTATTTATCTAGTGTAATATTATGTTGTTAATATGGAGGGATAATGTGGCATTAATGTAAAGGAAACCTTTAGTATGTTATCTAATGCTTATAATGGATATAATATGCCTAATCTATTAGTATGTGCATTGGAGAAGCATGTCTGAAGTACCACATTTGCCTTAACATCATAAAAATCTGGTTCCTTTCTGTCTTGTCAGCACTCAGTTCTTGTTTATGTGTGAAAAAAATTAGTAATTTGCACATGCTCTTTTGAAGGGATTGTTGGTTTAATCCCATGAGTATGTTATTCCATTGTTTTAGTGGTTCGGTTCAAAAGATGTATTGTGATAAAAACATTTGTATTAATACAATCACAAACACATTTTTGATGAGAGAAGTGTAATTAATCTAGTGTAATATGATGTCATATAATTGGATATTATTTTTTGTCGGTCTCATCGGATTACCTTTTGTTGGCCATTATGTGTTCATGGATAGCTACATGCTATGGAAGACTAACAATTATTACTAAGGTAAGGTTGTCACAAATTAGTCTATTACTCGTCCCTTGTGGCGAGGAGGGCCTTTGGGCAACCCGACATCTGAGAACACTTAAAATAAACAAGTTGAGCTTTATGCTAGTTGCCTTGTGAATTCACATCTGCACATGTGCTGTTTTGATCATTTTGCTCTGTGGTTATTTATATTGCAGCCAAAAGTAAACTTCAATTTGGTGCTTTGTATATCTTCTTGAAAGATGTATACATGTGTTGTAAATATTTGTTTAAGTAAAGATGTATACATGTGTTGTAAATATTTGTTTTGTGCCACTAATTGTAATAGTAAGTAGTTGTAGTTCATTTAGTTAATAGTTGTGCCACTAATTGTAATAGTAAGCAGTTGTATGAAATTTCAAGATTCATTATATACGAGAGTTACAAAAGAGAAAAGTCGACAAGTTTATAGAGTTTAAACTTGCTAGAATTTTCTCTTGTTTGTAACTCTCGATATATAATAATTTGATCTAATTTTATGTGTATGTATATTTTGTTGACCAAAAATGTATGTGTTTAAAAAAATAAGCCCTGCAAGTTCAAAAGCATGGGTGTCACGATTGATCATGGAGAAGGAAGCCATGAGGAGACATGCTTTTCAGAAATGGACTTAGGACTTAGTTCTATATCTTCATAGTAACATGATAGGCTTCATCAGCTTCTCTTCTTCATTGATCAAGAGTCTGCGTGTCCAACTTTTCAATGAAAAATTTCATGTTCTATATCTTCATAGAACATGAAATTTTTCATTAAAGAAGACAAAGAACAAGTCCTAAGTCCATAGCATGTCTCCTCATGCAAATCGGACGCCTCGTGACATCCATGCTTCTTGAACTTGCAGGGGCTTATTTTTTTTAAAATCATTTTAGTGTGGAATATATTCTTAAGAATATATGAATTTTTTCATATTATTTTTTCATTTCGAGATGTATATGTATCATGTGATTTTTTTCTCATGTATAAGTATCATTTTAAAGTTACATGTGCACATTTTGGAATGCTAGGAATGGCCTCGAATCAGGGACAAGTGCCAGAGGGAGTTCGGCCCTCGAATGTAGACGAAGTAGGAGTGGGTAGCCCAAGTGGCTACTTGAACCTACAGGATATTGATATGGAGCAACCTGACGCCACAGCCATGGACCAAACCGGCGCCTCGATATGGGCCAAGCTGACGCCACTGCCATGGACCAAGCTGACGCGACTAACATGGGCGAGGTAAAGTATTAGTACGTTGTGATTCCCAAAATATTGTAGGGTCATACGACTAATAACAAGATCCAATTGTAGGCTCAAACGTCGGGTGAACAAAGCCGGCGCGCAGGTCGTGGCCCGAGCAAGATGCCGAAGGGCGTTCACAACATACTCCAGCTCTCGGAAGTCGGGGAACCTGCTATACCCGCATCAGCGTTGGCGCCGTACAGGACAGCCTGCGGAGTACTTGCTAGGGATAACGTGCCCATCAGCTATAGATCATGGACCGGCCGCGAAGGTGATCAGTGGGTGGTTCCCGATGACCTGAAAGACTCGCTATGGGGCAAGCTACAACACGTATTCCATTTCCCCCAAGGGTCAGAGTTGGTTGCAAAGAAACGTGCACTAAGTATCATGTGCACATGCTGGAAGAATTGGAAGACTCACCTGAGTAAGAACTATGTGAAGAAGAATGTCACGCCAAATTTTAACACGTTTCCAAAGATAAGAGAATTTTGGAAGGACTTTGTGGAGTCTGAATTCGAAGAAGCCCGCATAAAGTGAGTCAGAAGAACAAGGCTAACGCGGATAAGAATATGTACCCTCACACACTAGGCACTGGTGGCTACGTGAAGAAAATACCTGCATGGGATAGCCGCGAACAAGAGCTAATCCTCAAGGGCGTTACTCCTGCGACGGCCGAGTTCACTGCACGATCAAAGCACTGGTTGTTTGGGAGGGGGCTTGTCTCGAAGATGGCGCTTGAGCCGGGAGCGATAGAGCCCGGGACGTGTCGCAGAAAATATCAGATGCTCACGTGGAGTCTTCCCAAGGGCTTTTCAAGCCACAAAGGGAGAATGATGAGCTGACTGTTGCCCTAGGTAACAAGGAGCATCCTGGGAGCACCCGAGGAGTTGGTTTGGTGCCGTGGAAAGAAGGCTTCCCAGCTGACGCATCGTCGTACAAGCGGTCGAAAAGACTAAGAGAAGATGAACTGCAAACGTCAATACAACTTGTTGTGGCAAGAGCGCTAGATGAAGAGAGAGCGAAGCTGGATCAAGTTGTGGAGCAAGCGATCTGAAAGCTCTCACTCACGACCGCCACTCGATGACGACCCTCGGAACCTCGATCACGGTGTTCTTAAGAGCGCTGGCCCACAACGATTCCGGAGAGCATCGACTCCATTTTCGATGGATGACATCACAGAACCGACACGTGCAAGCTGCATTTGTCCGCACATGGCATTACCATCAAGGTGGCTGATGGCGGGGCTTGGCCATCGCGCCTCGCGAGTTCTCGTGCTGCCGCCCAATACCGTTGGGATTCACCAGGGTCGAAGTAGACAGTGTAGTCCGACAATATCGCAAAATGGAGGTAGAGATTCCTAGCGAGGACGGAAAAAACAAACTTGGAGAAAACGTGCATGGCTTCCTCGCGTGGCACAAGAGCTTGATTATGTTCGGCTCGGACGATGAGGACGACAACGACGACGATGATGATGAGCCGCACTCTCCACACGTAGACCTGTCGCCTACGAAAAGTGCAACTCCTCCGCCGGCACCAGTTAGGACAAGTCCAACTCCTCCGCCGGCACCATCCACAAAGGACCAACTCCTCCGCGGCACCGGCCAGAAAAGTCCAACTCCTCCGCCGCACCATCCGAAAAAGTCCAACTCCTCCTCGGCACCAGCCAGGAAAAGTCCAACTCCTCAGCCGGCACATAAGAAGAGTCGAACATCAGCACCATCTCGGAAGTCCGCATCGTCTTGTACCAAATCTCGGTCATCTGTGAAGGCAACACAGCCTCAGAAGAAATTACCGGCCGATATGACTGAAGAAGAACGCAAAAAGAGCGAAGGCCGAGGTAACATCTCACTTCCAAAAGGTGCCATCATCCGAGAAGACTAAAGTCGATGCTAATGCGCAGGAGTTTTTCTTGAGTATGGCAAAAGCCAAAGAGACAGGGCAGGCTTCTGAACCTTCGAAAATGTCGGACTACGGCGCATCTCCGAAAGCAAAACTTGAAGATGGCTAGTCCGAGGCGTCGATGTCGCAAGCTAAAAAGGTCTTCTTGAACAACGTCGTAATTACGAACTAGGTCTAATTGGAAGTACATTAAGGGCAACCAATGGCTCCCCAAAAGATTTAGAGAACCTAACAACAAAATTGCGGTAGCGTCCATCAAGATTACATGCAGCGGTGCTAAGAGGGTATGTGGGCGATCGATGAAATACAAAGATTCGGATTTTCATAATAGGGATGGCATGTTCTGGTTAGAGTTCTGCGAATTGTATATGTTGTTCCGGCCAGATGCTCTGGACGCGTCACTGGTCAGACTGTGGACTTTGTAAGTCTCTATTTATATTATTGTATATTCTTCTACCGTTCAACTGTATGTCTAACTTCTTTTTTACATATGTAGAATGGAGATACAGTTATGTGCACAAAATAAGGATGAAGATTTAGGATTTCTCGATCCGGGGCTTGTTAACGAGAAACTCGTCCGTGATAACCCAAAGTTTGTTGAAGAGTATTTATTTAAGACTTTCTTCAAGCTGAGAAAGAAAACCTCCGTACTTGTACCCTATAACTTTCAGTACGTATTACCCTACTTCTAATATTGTTTTACTATTTTTGCGTGACACGGTGTGGGACTAATAGGCTGTGTTAACATATATGTCTAGTTATCACTGGGTCCTCCTCGTCATCGAGTTAGAAGCTAGCAGGGTTTATGTCTTGGACTCGTTGAGAAAAGAACTTCGTGAGTGTGAACATAATTTTGGAAGATGATGAACAGTAAACTCGATCGTTGCGTTATTGCTCTAGTAATATTTTATTCTATTGTATTTAAGGTTAATTACTATTTAAAATCATTCACAGCGCATTCACACGGTATTGCAAGAAAGGTGGTCCGCATCTTCCCTACAGGACAACTTTCAAAGTAATAACAGACTTTTCATGCATGAGACAGGACCAGGGAAATAGTTTATGCGCATACTATGTATGTACAAATTTACATTCAATTGTCACGAAGACTGTCGGCTATAACGAAGCCATGGTATATAATTACACATTCATGCCTACTTTTCTTTCATTTAACATCTATCATCATTAATTAAATTTCTCTTTTCTTCAATAACAGCGCTCCAAGCTGAGAACCAATCAGTTACTGTCGAAAGAAATTTTAGCAATTCAAGAGCATATCATTGGATTCATTGTGAACAGTCATCGATCCAAAGGCGAGTTCCACGACGGAAGCTTCGATCTAAAGTGAACGAGATGTACTCACATAACATTTGTGAACAGACTATTAATTATAAAAAACTAAATATTGTGATGCTTTAATATATTTTAATTATGATCTAACGACGCTTCATATACTATATATTTGAAGGCAACATATCATGTGCACACAGGCCTTCCCGTGTACACATCGTGCACACCAACTAATAAAAGTCACGAAAACTCTGAAAAAATTTGTAGATGTACTTCATAGATTAAATTAATCTATGAAGTACATCTACAAATTTTTTCAGAAATCATTATATCCTTCGCCGGTTAGTCTAGGAACCGGCAAGTGATATACACTGAATCACTTTGTCGGTTAAATCGTATAAGCGGCAGAGATATATATATCACCGCCGGATTCTAGGTTGAACCGGCAGAGATAGTTGAGTATCACCGCGGATGCTAGTGTAAACCGGCAGAGATAGTCTAATATCACTTGCCGGTTGTATAATGAACCGCAAGGATATCTATTATCCTTGCCGGTTCTCTCGGCAAGTGATAACCCCAGTATCACTCGCCGACCAATGATCGCGGCGCCCATAACCGCAATAATGGCGTGGACGAACCGGCAGTGATGACCTATTCTGTAGTAGTGAAGGCAGTGTTCACCGGGGAGAGGGCTAGGCTATGAAGGACTGTGTTGCTACCGGGTGGGGTCAAATAGTGGGTGCGCCCCACAAGGCAGTGAGAAAGGGAGAGAACCATAATCCTCTAGTTTGGCCAGTAAAGGTCTCAGGTTTAAATGAGCCATCTATCATGGTTGAAAATTTTTCAAAATTTTTTTGTGGGTTCCCAAGGAAGTGTTGGTGCTGCTATTAGTACAATGGTATAGACAGCTGCTGTCTATAACAAGCTGATATGTCATTTATAGACAGCGTTAGAGACAACACATACAATGGTATAGACAGCACATTTATGAGTAGATAGCTTCTTCCCACACACAACCTGTCTTGGTTCTCGTGCTAGAGTCGACTCTAGATTAAGAGACGGCTCAACTCTCTATACGCACACTCTCTCATCCATGTCATTTTTTATCCTACGTGGCAAAGCTTAGAGACTGCTGACATGTAGCATTGTACATGCTCTTAAGTGTTTAGACTAAGATCGGTCTTGCATAATTTTACAAAATTCTGACAAGACTACTGTTTGTATTTAGGGTTTTCTGATTATTATTTTTCTAAGGTAAGAAATTAAGTGAAAATTTTTGGAAATTTTTATAGGTGATCCTAATGGCTCAAATGGCTACCATAAAAAGTTTACATGATGATCAATCTTACTTGATTTTATAAAATTCTGTCATTGATAATGTTGTTTTTAAATCCATTCAGTTTTTGATTTTCTAAATGCACCATATAAAGTTATTTATTTTTGAAATTTTTCTGTATTGTCTTTTCATCCTATAGATGATTTCATAAAATTTTTTGAATATAATCTTGTTGGTACATGTTTAATTAATTCTGACATTTTTGCTGTTCATATTCATTTGTCACTGTTTTTTATTTTACCTTTGCAATAAATGCATTTAAATTCCTTTGAAACTTTTTTTGATAATTATGGAGATTGATTATGGTTTAAAGAAAAAATTTCCAGATTTTATTCTTATGTTATTTTTAGGTTTCACATTTTTTAAGGGAGGAAATCAACAACGTAAAAGCTAGGTTTTTCTTAAAGACCAAAAATCCAAGAAAATTCAGAAAATATGTAAATTCAGAATAAAATCATACTTCAAATTAAAATTTTTATTTTCTCTATTTTCTAATTTTGCAGGATGTTAAACATTCAAACAGCAAATTGAATCTAGACATCAAACCTAAATGAGTTTGTCCATGGAGGATGGATGCAATGCAATTTCTTCTGACTTAGTTATTCCAATCCAAAATTTTCAGAAAAGCATTGTCTAGCACATTCCAAATGTTGACATGTTAAAAGTAACATCTTGATCTGCTTGCTGGTAGCATATTAGTAGTTGCTTGTCTTAGTTGAAGAAATTTTGTTGCTTTATTTGGCCCCCAGGTGAGGCGAGCCTACAAATACGGATCTAATTGTCAGTTTGAGATTAACCTAGCTAGCTAATCAACCAACTCGTCCATCGCATCGTCATGGCTGCCGCCGCCACGACCGCCAAGACGTCGCCGCCGGCGACGTACACGCCCAAGAGCATCCTCATCACCGGCGCGGCGGGGTTCATCGCTTCGCACGTCGCGAACCGCCTCGTCCGCGACCACCCGTCCTACCGCGTCGTGGCCCTCGACAAGCTCGACTACTGCGCCAGCCTCAACAACCTCGCCCCCGCTCTCGCGTCCGCCAACTTCCGCTTCGTCCGCGGCGACGTCGCTTCCGCGGACCTCGTCCTCCACCTCCTCGTCAGCGAGCGCGTCGACACCGTCATGCACTTCGCCGCGCAGACCCACGTCGACAACTCTTTCGGCAACTCCTTCGAGTTCACCAAGAACAACGTCCTCGGCACCCACGTCCTCCTCGAGGCCTGCCGCCGCGCCGGCCCTGGCGCCGTGCGCCGCTTCGTCCACGTCAGCACCGACGAGGTCTACGGCGAGACGGACGAGGGTGCCACCGTCGGCAACCACGAGGCTTCGCGGCTGCTCCCCACCAACCCCTACTCCGCCACCAAGGCCGCCGCCGAGATGCTCGTCATGGCCTACGCGCGCTCGCACGGCCTCCCGGCGATCACCACGCGTGGGAACAACGTCTACGGCCCATACCAGTTCCCGGAGAAGCTCATCCCCAAGTTCATCCTCCTCGCTATGCGCGGCGGGCCCCTACCCGTGCACGGCGACGGTTCCCACGTCCGCAGCTACCTCTACTGCGAGGACGTCGCCGAGGCGTTCGAAGTTGTGCTCCACCGGGGCGAGGTCGGCAGCGTCTACAACATCGGCACGACGAGGGAGCGTCGCGTCGTCGACGTCGCGTGCCACATCTGCGGGCTCTTCGGCCTTGACCCTGGCGAGGCCATCCGAACGGTGAGCGACCGGCCGTTCAACGACCACAGGTACTTCATCGACGACCAGAAGCTCAAGGCACTGGGGTGGTCGGAGCGCACGCCATGGGAGGATGGGATCAAGAAGACAGCGGACTGGTACGTCGAGCACGGCGCCGACTGG